>MU227430.1:260080-270825 GCA_018584345.1 Thuja plicata
GCTGTCAAATTTTGAATTCGGTAAGTAATTATTAGTTATTTTCTAATTGAGTTACCTCTAAAGTGTTGATTTATATACTGATTGAAAAACAACTATAACTTTCAAACCGTATAACATTTTTGAAATCTAAAAAATGTGTCACATTCTATGCTTCGTCTACTATAAGGAAAAAAAATTTATTTTTGAATTTTTTAAAATTTTCAATGAGTTAAGGTGGTCAGACATGAGAGTTTTTATTTTTGAAAACGTTGTAGCAGAAAATTCATAATTAATTATTTTTTTGGAAGAAAATTACACAAAAATATGCGTCACATCTGGGAATGAGTCTACTACTTATATATAAAATATTATAAAAAATATTATCATTTGATTATGATTAAGGTTGTCTGACATACACCTACTTCTTATTTTTTTCCTGAAATTTTTGTACTGCTGCATTGAAATCTATATTTTTCACCAATCATATTTAATTTTTTTTAGAAAAGGCCTAGTAGTTTAGAAACTACATTCAATTTTCTACAGATTCTATTCTTACAACTTTTTGATATTAGGTTGATAGCTAGTTCAAATTTTCACGTCAAGTTGACTAACCCTGATTTTGCTGATTTTTCATTGCCACTTAAGGGCATAGTTTGGCCCCTCATGATCTTGCACATACCCCATAACTTTACATTACATACTTATATGTTCATATCCAAATAGGCGCAACCCAAAACAAAACACTAGTCGGCCCTAAAATAAAATATACAACACTTCCGAACAAGTCGGCTCAAGCGTGTTTACTACAATGTTAATTACATCATTACAAACATATAACCAAAGGCGCTTGGCCATTACATTACAAAATAATTCACGCTGATCAAAACACTAGTCGGCTTCCATGCTCTATCTTCTAGACTGCCGGTCTACTGATTTGCCTGTAACTTTGTCGTACTGTTGTTCCGTACTATGCATGTCTGGATGTAGCATGTAAACATGTCATACAACATATATCTAAACGCGCATACGCTGACTTGATCTCTCGCACGTGCGTTGATGTGCTGATCGCTGAGAATCTTTGTCTGCCCTATTTTCCATACTTAGTCATTTTGTCTTTCATGACTAAACATGACTTTGTTTCCATGATGACAACACAAAATGAGTCATGCATCCTCAGGAAGTCAACTTGCCAACAGAGGCATGCACATAGGGGGATTTATTGACAAGGTAAACACTTGGTGTATATACTAGACATATCAGTTTTTTATATTAATGTCAAAGGGGGAGATTTATAATCCTAAAGGATCATAAGTTTTTCATTAGTATACAAGGAAATAGTTTTTGAACCGTCAGTTACATGAACACCGAGTGACAGTAAACAGACAAGTGTAGAGGTCACCAGAATAGACAAGCGCAGAGGTCACTGAAACAAACAAGTGTAGAGGTCACCGAAAATGTCTTAGCATAGTGGTCACTGAAATCAATGAACAATGATAGATAGTTCACAGAGTAAATCAAGAGCACAATTCAAAGAGTAACCCGACAGACAGTTTATAGATTAAACCGAGCACAGACTACAGAGCATACCGAGCACCAGTCTACCGAGAGACAATTATATTCCTAAGAAAATTGGATCTGAGATACACGTTAGATAAAGCACTTAAGTTTTAAATATAGCTTTATGATTAGCTATAAAACCATTTCTTGAGAAGCAAGTAAATCATATGTAATTGTTTTAATAAGTTGAACTGATTGTAAATATGCAAACTAGGAGATCAAGGTCAAGTTGTAAACTTTTGCACATAGAGTTTTTTTGTAAAGCATGAAACCTAAATAGGTCAAAACCTTTGTATATATAGATGTATAATCATTCAGAACATGATGATTGTAGCTGCAGCAAACATCTATGGATTAGAAAGAGAGTTTCATTCAGAAGGACACAAAAGGAAGAATTCAGTTATGAAGAACTAGATTCAAGGCTACCAAGCAGAAAATAGGTATTAATCAATCACAATTAGGTGATACATTATTTTGAGAACTTAAAGGATCTGTATTCAGCAATTCAAGATTGCAAGTTATCGGGTCAACAAGTATTTTTGACTACTCTCTAACAATTGTAGCAAATAGAAGAAATCCTTTAAGAATGTGGACTTAATAGTCTTATTGTAAATCTCTTAACCAAGTGCACACCTAATAGTGTTGTTAAAATCTCTTAACAGAGTAGACTTAAAAAGTCTAAACATGTTACTCCTAACATGGTAAGATCATCAGAAGTGATCACACTTGTAGCCTTAACTGGCACCTTCCATTCTGCAGATAGTGAATCTTTTTGGGTTTCATCCCCACCACAGTTTTTACCTTCTAACAAGGGTTTTCTGCGTTACCAATTCTTGTGTCATGTGCAACTAAGTTTCATGAATGTTTCTATGATTGATTACATGCAATTACATTTATGTTTTAACATTACATGCATAAGGTAGAAAAGCAATATGGTTGTTAATGCAAGAAATGATCACTAAGGTTAATTGATAAAAAGGTTTAAGGGTACTTATTCAGCCCTCCCTCTCAGTACACACCATTCCATTATTCCAACAGTTGACTTCATTTGACCCCTTTTGACTTTGGTTAGCCATGTTGATTTTGGTTGACCAATTTAAGGTGTCTACAATAAGGTATGCTCATCATAGGGAATGTTATTTGCGTCATCAAGTGGAATAATTCAATCTACAACTCGATATTCTAGTAATGGAGGAACATGTGGATCTCCAAAGTGTTCCCAAATAATGATCCAACGTGTGTGTAGGCACTCAATATCTTTTAGCTTGGTTTTGACTTTAGAGTGGAAAGATGGACCAAGGTTGTAAGAAATCAATCCCCTACTATCGAAATTCCTTTCACGCCAAGCCATTTTTTCATCTTGGACTTGGGCTTAGGAATGAGTCCATAAAGATGAGGCGAGGTTTTTTATTCATCTACAATATGTGATGATGCCCTTTGCCCATGATGCATAATTATCCCTAGTAAAAACTACATCCATGATGCATTTCTCACAAGATCATTGCACCCCTCACAATGCAAATAATTAAAGAAACCCCCTTCCCCTCACCCCCACCCCGCCCCACCCCCCCAAAAAAAATAAAAATAAAAAACAACAACAATAATAATAATAATTTAATAATAATGCGTTTAGGACTTTATATTTAATGTGTGTACTATTGCCACTTGCAAAAAAAAGACAAAGTGGTCTTCTGATTTCACTGATTACAACTTCTAAAATATGGCTATAGAAGACTCAATCAAAATAAGACACAAAATCACTCAAGGATCAATCAATTACAAGTGTCACAATAGGCCAAAATAGACCAAATGTTGAAATTACAATGTCCACTCACAATGGCTACAATCTGATAGAAAACCTGAAAATTAGACAAAAAATCATGCACTTTCAAAAAAATTACACCTAAAAATCTGTCTGTATGAGCTTGAACGGAGCCTCGGAAGTTGCAGAAATTAGAATTAGATAGGTACAATTATCCAAAACTGTAAATTTTGAAAACTTTATCCGTCAAAATCAAAAAATACCTATGCAGAAATGAAGAGTGCAAAATTTTACCCCTAATCAAAAAAACATTGCATCAAAAAAGGCCTGAATATGACCAAGTTATGGAGTTGCAAAGTTTACCTCCAAAATCAGAAATGCCAATGGTGACGGGGTTGAAAACTCTTAAAGTGCGCTGGCATTATTAGTATGGGATGTTAAAGTTGACGGTGTGGAGGCCGTTGCAAAAATCCAATAACCCCTATTTTGACAGTCACAAAAATGTTAAATTTAAGTTGGAAAAATATGATGTCACCTAATATGTGTTGATGCAGCAGATGACTCCCTAGCTAACTGTGCACTTATGGGGCAGGTTCGTACAGTGACTGGGCATCCGATTTGGTCACATGGAGGGAACCACCAGAAAATACAATCAAATCTGCATTGACCGGATTCATCGGATTTGGTGAGCCAAGCGCGGGGTCAAACCCATGGTAGAAGTCTTCAGCACCAATGCAGGCTACAGATGCCCAATGCAGATATCTGTAGCTCGGCGATCTGAGCCCGGAGCTCGCGGGTAAGGGGGTAGGTAGCGCGGAAGGGAGCTGTCTGATATCCTCTCAGTGCAGGGTTCCAAGCAGCTCGGTACGGGAAGTTGGGACACGAGTCACCACACTCGTTTCAAACTGGGCTCGCCGCACTCGTCCAGGAGATGTTGTGTTGAAGGACCTTCAAAGAGCTTGGTGCTGCTTGGGTTCAATGTGCTCGCTGAGTTGGGAGCCCGTGAGAGATCTGTGGTGTGCCTGTGTAGAGATGCCCATATATGGAGAAGAGATTCACGTTGGATGGAAGAGAAGACCCGCGTTGGATGCCACTGCCCGCGGTAGGAGATCAGCCGAGTTGATGGGGTGAGCTCAGAGATCACTGCCTTGAGGATGCCACAGTGGAGTCTCGGTTCATTGGAGATCGCCGCATTGAGAGATGCCAAGGGAGCTCGGGCTTGGTCTGAAGGGTGGTGTGCGGCTCGGCGGTGGCGGTAGTGTAGGCGGGATGTCGAGAACGGCTTGGCTCGGCGAGCTAGGGGCCGAGCTGGGAGCTCAGCTCAGCTCGACTCCTTAATTTAGTGGCACATGCACCAAAACAAAAATCTTTTTAGTTTTTTTTAAGTCAAGCTGCCCACATCAAATTTAGTTGAGAACCGCTGAGTAAGGATTGCACGCATTAGTATGGCATACAATCTTTTCAAGATTCTATGCGCAATCAACCTTGTACAAGTGGAACCACCTTAACTCTAGGTTAATAGTCACACCCAATAATCATAATAATCAATCCTTATAAGCTGCAATATATTTTGTCCCCATTTAGGTACTAAAATTTCTAAATTTTTATAAATCTAATCTATTTATTTGTTATAATTAGAGCACGACTAAATTGAGTTCTCTCCATCTAAGACATTTCTAGGTACTAAAATTTCTAAATTTCTATAAATCTAATCTATTTATTGGTTATAATTAGAGCATGACTAAATTGAGTTCACAAATTAAAGTGTCCTATCCAATCTATGTTAAAGGAAAGTGTTGTTATCACAAATTATTTCACAGTCTATGCAGATTAAGTCATTTTGTTTGTATTTTCTAAGTCAACAATTATATAGTCAGATGTTTGATGAACAAGTCCAAGTCTGTTACACCACTGCAGGAATATATCATGTAATTTCCTTATTATTTTCTATTTTAAATTAAAAAAAAAACTATCGGCTCACCATTGCATGTAGAAAAGCGTGCGACTACTAGTACATTACGATGTAACATTATAATTAAATAGTATTAAGGACTTGAAAGAGGATCATGAGCTTCAAATCAAGAAGTTTGGAGGACTCAATTGCTATTGTTCACGGTAAATTGAAGGCAGTTGTGGTTGTTAGTCGAATAACCATAAAGAACAATTATGAAGGCATTCAGAAATTATATGCTCAAGAAGAAGCTCTACAAGGTTTATCCAAAGAAACCTATGCATCCCCCTTTGGTAGTGTCAAATCAAATAATAAAGTTTTTGCTAATGACAACAATGTTGTTGTGAAGGAAAAAGGATACAATATCTCTCCTCAACCTTGGCCCAAGACTTCAAAGAAAGGATAAGGGGCCTACCCCTATTGACAATATTGTGAACAAAGTATGCAACATCAATGAGGAGATTTGGCATAAAAATGAAAGTTTGATGAAATTTTTGTAAGGACATTGGGGTTGTGTTCCCTCATTTTTGTTGTTTTTTGTTTAGCTATTGTTCAATAGGTGTTTAGCGTTTGGTTTATTTCTCTAGATGTTTGTTTCATAAGAGGCTTTTGGTCCCTTCAAAACTAATTCTATTTTAATAAAAAATATGTCATATTAAACATTAAAAAAAAGACTAAATATCTATCATACATTATAATAATAAAATTAATATACCTAGTCTATTAAAAATTATATATGAGCTATTAATTTAATATATTATTATAATAATGAGCATATTTAATATATTAACATATATTGGTTATAAATATTCTTAACATAAGATCCAAAGACCTCTTGATTTAGACTATATAAAGAAATTAGATTACATTATTGTAGCCATAAAAAGTAACTAATAATATTTTTTATTTTTTCAATAGACTTATTTTTAAAATTTTTATAAATTGTTCTACTTTTCATTATTGACTTCGTAATAAAAAAACTTCACATTTTTTTGTATTTATTTTTTAGGTTAGCATTCTTATATATTGCTTCACTATATATAAAAATATAAAGTCCATTTTGTAGACAAGTAGATAGTATGGAATTTAAAACTTCCACAATAAAAAAAACTCATTAAATGCAATATACAAGTAGATAGTCCTTTTGGCTCTCCTATGGGGATAAAAAATTCTTTTTTAATTCTCACCACTCTTAAACACAGGGCTAATAATAGGATAGACTATCTCACGGTGAATGGAGGTAGGTTTGAGAAGGAGGAAGATATTTTTAGGGAGGCAATCCAATTCTTTTATGCTCTCATGACTGTTGATAAAAGCTTTGATGTTAACATGCATAATTCTCTTTTGGATGCTATTCCTAAAAATTTGGAATGAAGATCACAACAAAAGTATGGTGGCCATTCCCTCTAGGGAGGATCAAGCTAGCATTTTTTTCTTTTGAAGGTAATAAAGCCCCCGAGCCGTGTCGTTTCCCTTTGTTCTTCTTTCAATCCTTTTGGGATATTCTTGAGGAGGAAATTTGTAATCTTGTGAAGGATTTTTTGGGGCCAAAAGAATTCTCAAGGAATTGAACTCTACTTTCCTAACGCTCATCCCTAAGGTGGCTAGTGCTAGTTCTTTGGATTCTTTTCGCCCTATCAGCCTGTGCAACTCCTATAAAATATATCTAAAGTCCTGACTTCCAGGTTTTTGGATGTTCTTATGTTTCTCATCTCTCCTCAACAAAATGGGTTTGCTCTAGCTAGGTAGATTATGGATTCTATTGTTATTATCCATGATAATATCCACTCACCGGAGGTGTCCTAGAAACATGTTTTTTTTTACTTAAACTTGACCTCTTGAAATCTTATGATAGGCTAGATTAGTTTTTTCTTTTGAAAGTTTTAAGGTCCTTTGGATTCCCTGAGAGAGTTATTCAACTTATTTGGCATCTTATTTCTACCTCTAGTACTATTGTTATTGTGAATGGGTCTCCCTCCCATTTTTTAAACATGTCTAGAGGTCTTAGACGGGGGGACCCAATCTTTCCTATTTTTTTTTATCCTCATGGTTGAAAGATTGGCAAGGATTATGCAGAAATAGGTTTTGAAAGGGGTTATTAAAGGCCTCAATCCTTCTTTGACCAATCAGACTTCCTCTCATTAACAATAAATATTGATGACACTATCATGATGGGAAGCTCCACCATTAGGAAAGATAAGTCTATTAGGAATTTTCTTAATCTTTATGAGAGGTTTGTTGGTCGGTTAGTGAATAGAAATAAAATTTTTGCCTATTTCTTCAACACGCTATAGACGAGGAGGAAAAAGATCCTTGATATCTTGGGTTGTGTCATTGGTTCCTTCCCTCCAATTACCTGGATCTATCACTTTGTGATAAGCCTCCTAATTCCTTTTGAATATCGTTGGTGGATAGATTTAAAATGGAAAACATGTTGGTTGGAAGGGAGTGTTGCTCAGTCGGGCTGGAAAAAATCTAACTTCTTAAATATACTCTCTAGAATTTGCCTATTTAGGCTATGATTTTTTTCAAGATCCCCTCCAAGTATGTTGAAATTGGTAAAATAATCCAGAAAAGGTTCCTCTGGACTAGTGTGGAAGAGACAAAGAGAATGCCTCTTATTGCTTGGGATACTTTCTGCAAGCCCAAGAGTGTTGGTGGGAAGGGATTGTGTAGCATCAAAATGTTTACCATGGCTCTTCTTGCTAAGAGAGTTTGGAGAAACTTTGGGGATAAATCTGAATGGAATTTTATTCTACATAATAAATATCTTTATAACATAAGTTATTTCTCTGAGTTTCTATCCTCGAACAATCGTTCCTCTAGGTCTGCATTATGGAATTTCATCACAAAAGCCAGAGGAATCATTTCAAGGGGAGTTTTCTAGAAAGTTGAGAATGGTAGAATTACTCTCTTCTCGTATGATTGATGGCTAAGAAAGGAACCCTTAAGCTGTAACAATGAGTTTTCTTAGTTCAATGCAGAGTGTAAAGCCAGGATTGGGAGGTTTGTGGCAGACTATGGGAGGAATGGGAGATAGGTTGACCTAACCATCATTAGTCCCTGACTTGTCCCTCTTTAGTGATCCCCTTATTCCTTCCTCCTGGACCATAGAAAAGGTGATGATGTTTTAATTTGGAAAGGCTCCTCGTCTGGTTATTTCTCTGTCTCCTTAGTTGTAGCTTTGCTGACCAACTTCTTTCAACCACCTCCTTTTTGGGCCAAAGCTTGGGTTAAGGGCCTTACACCCAAAGTGAATAATTTATCAAAGATTCATGTTTTAACTAAAGATGAAATTTTATATTTTTTAGAGATGATTACTTTCAGATTTACGATAGAATTTAAAGGAGTAGGGTAACAAGAAGTGAAATAACCTGTTGAAACTGAAATCCTAATGGACATAAACCATTGTTGATCTTCCCTTGCAAATTGAATGATGGAGAGATTTGGAACAAACCCACGAAGTATAAATCAAAAGATGTCACAATTCTATACTCGATGGATGCAATCATTTGGTGAGAAAATGTATTCACTCATGAAAGATTTTCAAAACCTATCAAATCATGAAGCCACCAAGATGTGCACACACACGAGATAGATTTATCATTAAGCCCAATGGATGATATTTTCTACGCATTCATCACAACAAGGTAGATAGCTAATAGCAAACTCCAACTAATAGAAATGCAGATTCCTAATGCAATAAAATCTACAATTGGTGCTTCATTCGTGGTGTGATATTTTCTCATATCTATGTGAAAATGCTGAATGTGTGCATAAATCCAGAGTACAACAATATCTTCAAAAAAAAATCACCCCTACTTACTGTAATTATTAAAAGGTCTTTTCAGAAGTCTAACCTAAAAATTTGTGCAAATAAAAGAAAACTACTCAGGAATGTAAATTTATCTTTTATCTATGACAAGATTTATTTAATTCTATTTCTTTAGTTCTAAAATAGAAACATAGACAAAATATTAGTATTCTTATTTTATCTTAATACTTTGTCCATGCTTGGTATTCCTTTCTTTAATCCCTAAACTTTCCCCCACCTCAAGATTCTCCTCTACTTCCTTTGTGTTTGATTCACTAAATCCTTCTCTATTTGTCTTTCTCACATCATCCTCCCTTAAGAAATAATCGAACCATTCTTCCTCCAAAGGGTATCTTACGTGAAGAAAAATGAATAGGAAGTCCAGGTTTATTCTGATGGTAGGCATGAATTCAATAAAGGAATCCATATCCTCATTTATGAAGACTGGATAAGAGGGAACTGGTCTTCCACCTATTGAAGGTATATCATAGAATCTAGGCTTTTGGATTGTTAAGTCTTCTCTAATATTCTGAATGACTTTGTCCATATTGTTCAGATATTATCCTTTAAAGATATGTCTACATAGGTATCCAACATCTTCCTTTTATGGGTCAACCTGAAGGGTAGAGGCAATCAAAATAGCCAAAATGTCAAAATTAATTCTATCGTGATCTATATTCTTGATGAATTCCTTTCCTAGAATCCTGTATACTGCTCTAAGGACCAAGTTATCAGTGGTTAACATGATTTTTTCATTCTTTTGATGGAAATTTATTTATCAAAGGCAATCTGAGTCTTTGAACTTTTGAGTTTGATTGTTGTAGACATTTCCTAAAGAAGATGGGAAACATAGGGAGGACTTTTGGAAAGACTAATTGTAAGAGTGTCATATATAGCCTCAAATATCTTTTAAGTTCCCGTAGAGAGATGGTAACTATTTTTTACCGACTAACTAAATACTACCTACCTTAGGAGAATAGGAATATAATCGTTGATGAACTCTTAATGAATTTTAGAATGTTGAAATTTTTTTATGTAAGGAAACTCAGGTATGAAAACAACTTCCTACACTAATCTCTAAAGGAAAGTATTGAGAAAATTCTTTTAAATCCTTAGAATTTCAGATTCGTTAACTACTTTAACAAAGATATTGCAGCCATATACCATGCAAACAAAAATCAAAGAATGACACAATGATTTACCCTGGGGAAAACCTTTCGGTAAAAAACCCCAGCACTCCAAAACCTACACCATGTATTATCTTCAACACAACGGTTACAACACACTTGCAATGCAAGTTCTTTTAGGAGACAATCGACACACTAAGATAAATCCAGTAGCACTAGATCATGTACCAACAATACACTCATTTTCTATATCTATCTGCAACCCTTAAAAATGCTTATATGATGCGCTTTCCTTTTTAGGGCAACTTCCAAAGATAGCCGTATTAGGGTTTTACCATTCTCTGAGAAAATAGGAACCCTAAAATTGTGGAAGAGTGTACAGTACTCACCTTTATCATTTGCCACATGTCATTGCATGTCTTCACCCGTCATTGAATCTTCTAGAAATAGCTCTTATGTGTCATAGGAATCCATCATAACCATTTCAGCCATGATCTCCTTACACACAATTCAAGATGCCAACACATCAAGTGGAGTGACACATCAACATGCCAA
>MU227430.1:271576-284492 GCA_018584345.1 Thuja plicata
TATATATATATATATATATATATCTTTGCATGTATGTATATATATATATATACAATAACAGTCTAAATCTATTTGTTTATACGATGATAAACTGGTGAAACTGTTATACATATAGTGGTCTGTTCCTATAAGGTAGTCTATGATTCTTATCAATCAGGGTAGACCTCTAGAGTTCTTGCCACCCTAATTCATCTTAAATCTGTAGGCGCATATCTATAATAGAATCATCCTATTGCCTTCAATCAAAATATAGCTATCCATACTTAATTTGTCTAGAATGTCAATATTTAAAACCTATCCGTTAATTTCATATTAGAAAAGGGCAAAATTTGGTAAGCTTTGCTAAACACTAATACATAAATGACTATCTGAAGCACTTTTCATAGAAAATAAGATGAAACCTTTTATTTAATGTCTATCTTCTTGGGATTTCTTCTTAAGAATTTATATGTTCTTCTACTCCTAGATCCAAAAAAATCTCAATCTTTTTAATTTTAAGAATAGTAAGACTTATTTTAACGGCCATATATCCATCACCAATTATATAATACCAAGATTAATTAATTATACCCATAAGAGTTCAAATATTAACATCTATAATACTTTGATCCTTAAGAGGTTGTCTTCTTATTCCCTTTTAGATACAAAATGGGAGAGTCTATTAAAATTTTGTTACATACGTTATATTTAAGAAATTATCTGTACATCCCAAATTATGCCATAAAGAAGAGTCTATTGACCTACTATTAAAAACTATTCTATAAAAAAATTATTAATATCTAATGTTATTATGTTTCTATTTTCTTCATCTATTTATGTTTGATGATGATAAGTTCGTCTGATTCCTCATTCTCCTCATCTTCTTCATTTTCGGTCATCGTAACCTTGCCCTTCACATCATTGTTTACACCTTTCTGCCAACTCTTTTTGGCAATAACTGGGGCTATGACTTGAATGTTGTCAAGATTGACATTCCCCATTGAGGCAAGGACATTACAACCTTCCTACTGGAGATATTTGCAAAACCATGTTGTATCATTAGTCAGAGTAACCCTTTTCCATTTGAGTAAAAAATATGATTCGTTTCATTGTAGCCCAATTTGCATCAAAAAGTTCCTTATTTCGAAGTATTAACTTACTAGTCGTTGAAAGATGTCACCTCTTTCTCCCAAACTTTCAATTTGTGCCCTCATGAAACCTCATAGTATATGATTTCGAGATTCTTATCTATACTGTAGACTGCATTCTCCAGACCCATCAAAATTTTGTTGGTGAAAATTTCTCTGCTTAGGAATACTATATCGCTTTTGTGTATTTGAGAAAGGAAAAGACAGGATATGAAGGTCCCCACGAATTCCCCATTCGTCCTAAGAGTGAATTCAAAGTCGTATTTTATATCTACATTAATAAATTGTTAATTAATAAATATGTCAATTAAATCGTATGTTAAACAATTAGTATAGATATCTTAAATACATTTATCTAAAACATGTTGAAATTCTCAATAAATTTTTTGACACCACTATGTATTTTAATAGATGTATTTAACTTATCTATGCTAGTACATTATTAATTAAAAAAATATAGTTAAATATGAGTAATTTCATTATATTATGATTTAATTTAATAATTAAATAATCAAAACTAATTTTAAAATATACTCATACATATTTTTCTTAATTTATGATATAGAATTTAATCTTATTTAGTATGAAAAAAGGAATCTAATTTCTCAAAAAAATATAATCTATTAGATAATATATAATTAGTATTTAATAAAAATGTAAAATTTTAGTTATGATTTTTTTTTCTGTTGTAACGTAAAAATTTTAAAAACATTATCATAAAATTATTAAAATACTATTCATAAATTAGATTTTATCAATTTTTATCATTTAGTTGGATGAATTTTGTTCATACCATCACGCTTTCTTTTCTTGCTTTCATCTTTATAATATATCATGAAACATGATCCAAACATTGATAGTATTTAAAACGTTAACACTGTTAAATCCAAAAGCTAACAAGACTCTTTATTTTTATCGTGTTACCTATCTCTTAATTATCAACACTATAACTCTTAATTATCAACACTACACTTTTTATAGTTATTTTATTTCACACTTGCTTATTCACACGGTCAGGCCTATTATACTCCACCTGTGCTGCCAATTGAACCTCTTTGACATGATTACATATTGTTATTTAAATTATATTAATGAAGTAAGGTTGCATAAAATTCTAAACTGTAGACTTTATTAAAAAAGTTTAATAAAAAAGAGCTTGTAATGTGTCGCAAGAAAAAATGACACACTCTTACAATATAATAATTTATTCAACAAAAACAATTATTTATGAAAGCTTAATGGGCAACAAAGTAACAACACTATAATAATCAGGGAAAAAGCAAATCTTGGGGACTGAATATGTTAGTATGGCTTACAAGACAAACACAGCGAACATGGGATCCAAGAACACCTAGTTTTTATTAAAACGCCAGAGAAATGTCTCACTTGCTCACAGGAATACTCTGAGAATTCCTGAAAACATTGTTTGGATCAAATTTGGTCTTTATCTTCACCAATCTCTCGAAATTGTATCCGAAATATTTGGCCCCCCAAGCTCTTGCCTCTGCCACGCTGGCTGTTCCATTAACAACTGTGCCCAAGTCCAGATCCAAATAGTTCACATACGCACCCCTTGGAGATTTGGATACATGAGGAGTCATGTATCTGTAAAATCTTCTTATCCAACCGATGAATCCCGAATCCTTGCTGCTATCACTCCACGTAACTTGATATTGTATGTTGTACAAATACCCTTCTCTGTGTGGAAACGGAATCTCCGAGGATCCAATCTCGTCCATTCTTCCACCCAGCGGAGCTATAATAATAAAACCATTAAGCTCCTTTTCCAGGAACTTCCATGCGCCCTCCAACCCCGACGCCGATATGGGACTCGTCACAAAATCTGATTTTGCTTTGAAGTACTTTTTGTTGGAATTGTTCCTGCTACCCAGCTCCCTCGTTGTGGTAGACGCGGTGTAAGATATTGAGTCTATCCACCTCGTCTCCTCGCAATCTCCACCAACCATTCCCATTTTGGCGAAACTTTCATTAGCCTTTTTGAGCAGTTGGTCGAGGGGGCCGAGATACATTCCGTTGAAGGTAAGCTTTACATCCTTCCGCCCACTTTGCAACTGGGTGCCTGAAATGATGGCGCGAATGTAAAGATCACGTTCTAAAAGAGGTGCAATGGATTGCCACCTATAGACAAGATCCGTCACATTATTTCGCCCCGTTCTGTGCACGTTGAAAACCGTCACTTTACGTGGGACTCTCACCAGCTCGACTTTCCATGCAACGACGACGCCCCAGCTGCCTCCGCCGCCCCCTCGGATCGCCCAAAACAGATCTTCTCCCATACTCTTTCTCTCCAACAAGATGCCATTTGCGTCCACGAACACGGCATCGATGATGTTGTCGGCGGCGAGGCCGTACTTTCTTGACAGCAAACCCATTCCGCCGCCACTGAAATGGCCGCCCGTGCCCATCGTTGGACACACTCCCGCTGGGAAACCGTAGTCTGCTGTAACTCCTGCAACGGCGGAGTACAGCTGTCCAACCGTTGCGCCCGCTTCTGCCCACGCTGTTTTCGACTTGATGTCGACCGTGACACGATCGAAGTTGATGAGGTCGATGATGGCGAAATTGGGAGCATCGGAAGTGGAGGACAGACCTTCGTAACTGTGCCCTCCACTACGGACAACTATCTGCCAGCTATGTTTGATGCAGCATCGCACAGAGTCCACCACTTGTTGTCTGTTCTGTGGAAGAATCAAGACGTAGGGCTTGCGCACGCGTGGTTCTGTAAACCTCAGATTTTGAAGAGAAAACCGCAAGAGAGAATAGTAGGCAGAGGAAGAATTAGAAGTGGTCAAGTTTGTGATGCCGTTTTGTTGAAGGCATGAAATGAGGGGGTGCCCATCTAGTGCAGATGTGCAGGTGTTGGATAGAAGGAATGCGGTGCAGAACAAAGTAATCTTAAAGAAGGCCATGGTTATGGAGAACTTGGATTTCCACGTCCTATATTTATAACGACTGTAAGATATTTTCTTTAGGAAGTGTTGTGAAAGATTCTTTCTTATCTTTTCACTATATAAAGAGCCCCCTACTGTTTGCCTTATCTGGAATAAGATATAAGTGGGCTTTGAAATTTGCAATGTTCTCGAGAAGATCGCGCACTCTCTTTGACGAGAAGGAAGCATGATCTGCACTAAACGAAGAAGAGGATTAGTGGTGTTGAATCTGGAGAAGTGGCCACTCAATGGCAGCTGTTATTTTGTGAGTTTTTTAGTTGTCTCTATCATTGATTTACTTGTTCTCTAGTAGAAGTGGCCACTCGAGGGCGGGTGCTATTTTGTCAGCTTTGCATTGGTCTTTATGTATCTTAATTATGGTGCTCTATCGTTGACTTGTTTGTTTTGTACCATTTATGGCCTCTCACCAACACTCTCTTGAATTATTACGCCGAAGGTATTTCCTCTTTGAAGTGAACAGACTGAAGGTTCAATCCAATGATCACCAATCTTCTTAAGAGAAGGATGACCATTGAAAAGATCTATTGCGTTCATTTTTTCCCCTTTACACATCATTTGGTCGGTTCTATGTCCACAAAGTTGTATTCTCTATGTCAACATATCAAAAACAAATCTGTATTCTGTGACCTCGGCTCTTCCTATTGGACAAGGCAACATACTTGTGAATAATCATTCGCCCTTGTTTAATCTATATCTAGACACCTAGGTATCTCCCACTTGACTTCATCCAGATCGTAGTTAATAATGAAAATACAAGGGCTGTTTTTGTAATTTATCTAGAGAAGATGTTGAAGCTTTCTCTTAAATTCCTTTCAGAGACTGTACATGCACGACATGGCTTTGAATAGATGGTCTCGCTACGAGAAGTGTTGTACAATTGATCTCAGCTGTTAGTGTCTAAATCAGAATTGTTCCACTACACGCACAACTGAGAATCGACAGTTATCAGAGATTCAGTCAAGATGTAATTTTTATTTTAAATTTAAGCTCTGCCCAAGGCTGTTAATCTGAAATAGGAAATTTCAGATTTGAGAGAGATTACCGGCAGAGAGGAGAACATGTGGAGGATGAGTACAGAAGCAGAGCATCAAGAAGAAGAAGAAAATAAGTTGAGCGTTATCGATAGACAGTTGATTGTTCACCAGTGTTTTTAATTGCTCTTCTTTTGATTTGTGATTGACGGTTTGGGCATCAAAATAAAAAAGAAAATGAAGGACAAGGTAGTGAGCATAAGGTCATTGCCTTGAATCCATTTATCCCTTCTTTTACACGCCCTTAAAATATCCCATGCAATATATGCTGAAAATACATAGATGGCAAGTAGCGTTTTCCCCACTTGGACACTGGATTCCATTCTGCATCGAAGCCCTCACAAGCTCAAGCAAGCGGGAGTTTAGATGAATAAACTCCCGTTAAACATTTTTACTCTTTTTATAAACACCAACAAAGTACTAATTAGTTTGGCTTCCGTAATTAAACTCGCTGAGAGGCTTTGCTTTCGACAAAGCTTGCATAAGGAAGGCTACTAAATTTGACAATACTGTCAAAATACGTTACGGCGATTCACATGCCCAGTCCGTAATACAAAACAATAAAATAATATTTTACTGTCAAAATAGTTTAAACAATAAAATTAATTGCATTTGATGTAATGTTTCAACAACCTTTTTAACAAATTGAGTTTAAGTGCATCCTATCCAAGGAAGACTTGTTTAATTTTCTTCCTTCAGAAGAGGAAGAAAATTGAGTGGCTTTGTAAGGAATTGGGATTCAAGTACTGACAAATAGTTTAAATCACAGTCATAATTGAAACTATAATTGGACTTTACAATCAGTGATAATTGAAACTATTCACTAAAAATATGGTTAATGATATTCTTCATCTGTTGGCAGACCTGACTCGTAGTGACGGCGATCCAATAGAGCATCATTCATTGGCCCAATTCACCAAGAACTAGAAGTCATCCTCTGTATATGATCCACCCAACCTTAGATTCGCCGAGTCCTTGGGCAAGTGGATCAAGTTGGCAAGCTCCCCCGAGGCCAACGACATACAACTTCTACATGGAGAACTTCCAAGACATCAAAATAGGTCATGATTTCAATCACAGACTCAGGTCTAACATCAAAACACGTGGAACATCTATTCAAAGAAACCCTTTCACATCTCGATCTCAAATGCCAAATTCTTCTCGTTCTAGAACACCTTTTCAAGTGACTCCCAGAAGAATGAGGAGAGATATATAGCTACACAACCTTGTTTCTGAGGATCAATTGAGCATGACCAGGAATTTTCTTTCATGCCCATGATTGAAGAATGTGTTAGCCCAGTTAGCCATGGCTACCTGTAGCTCAAAAATAATTTATCAGGGATGGAAATTTAAAGTTTTGATCAATAGATTGGTTATCTAGACATGATAAACATGATTCCATGAATGACATCTACTTGCATGAGAAAAACAAGGTTGAATCACGTTCTCTAGACAATTTTCTTCACAATGTTGATCTTCCTCCCAATCCACAGGTTAAAAATGGCTCAGTGAGGTTTCTCTGCAGACCTTCCTCAAACCAAAAACATTGTGATAATCCAATAGGTTTAGAGGACATGACAACTTGCAATGGCTCAAAGACTAAAGAAAACATTTGGGATGTAAGAAAACAACTATGAAGAAAAGTCACTATGGATATGCACATGGACACAATCATCTCGTAGCCATTTCAAATCATATTACAAAATTATTTGAATAAGGGATATTGCTACATTTTTTACGGAATAATCACAAAAGTATGTGGTTATGGAGTCAATTATGGTCCAAATACTATAATTTTGTGCTGAATATGACAATGAGATCATATTCTGCCTAATAGATAAATTGTCTAGAGCCGGGTTTGTTTAGGAGGTGGGTTATGATGTGAAAATCTGAGGAGTATAAAATATGAACAATATCTAAAACATAGAGTGAAAAGACCCAACTCTTGCGAGGAGGGCTCAAATAGTGTTATACATCTCAGACTTGCCTTGGACATAGCAAGCTGATTTCTAACTTAGATTCAAACTTGGTGTCTATAGTCTACATAGACTTGACATATGGAAAAGAACCATTAAATATAGTCATTTAAGGATTAAAAACTTGTTTTATAAATTCTTTGATTAATAAACATTAAGACACAATAAACTAATTGAATAGAAGCTACTTTGATCACATACAAAAGTATGTACTGATCACATAATTATAAAAGAAGATTTTATCTTAAGGAAATAATATTCTTACATATATAAATCTTGTCAAATGCTTAAGGTGTACAAAACTCATAGATTATGATATCCATGGCATTAAAAGAAAAATTCACAATATGGAATCGTGAAATATAGTAAAAAGGATCTTGTATCCCTTAGCCAACTGTAATGCCCAATAATGAACCATAACAAAACCCTTTTTTTAACATTCCTTATAGGATGTGTATCTCCATAGCTAAACCCTTCTTTGATTTTCATACAAACTTTACCAGGATTAATGTTAACTAGATGGTCATTCATCACATTGCACCCCATATAGTATGCCAAGAAAAGAATTACACTCAACATTAAATTTATTTATGATTTCTAATACTATTGGATGTAATTACAATTATATTTGTCTATAATAATAAAATGTGAACTTGATAAGTAGGAGATATTTTCCACAACATGTCAAATTGTGATATTGCTATTAGGATTCAACTGTGTACTTTTTTAGTCAAACTCATTGACCCATATTTCATGAGTAGTGGTTCACAAGAACTCATCTCTCATGAGAATGAATGGAACACTTAGCACTCATTACATCTAGGTAATTCTCATAGAGGTGAAGCACAAGGACTTCCTAGGAGGTCGCCCATCTCAGTACTAATCCACCTCAACCGTTCTTAACCACAAAGTTTTCTCCAAGGTTAAGCTCGCTTTGCTTGCCACCCCATTTGCAAAACATTCAAAAACTACTATGTCCTATGAAACATTAATTTTAAAGCCCCTTAAGGTCATCAATTGATAAGTAGGAGATATTTTTCATAATCATTCAAATTGTGATATTGCTATCAGGATTCGATTATGTACTTTTTGAGTCAAACTCATTGACCCATATTTCATGAGTAAAGGTTCACGAGAACCGATTTGTCATGAGAATGAATGGAATACTTAACACTCATTTCATCTAGGTGATTCTCACATAGGTAAAGCCCTATAACTAATCTAAAATCTTTTAAATCATAAGCTCTTAATGGGTGCCCTATTTTTAGAATTTAACTTGCAAAATTGTGTGCATAGGTTATCAACTTTGAATCATTGTATACCAAATTTGAGTTAATGTCTTGTGTGTGCTAGATTGAATATAGTTGTGCAAATGGATTTTCTTAGAGATTTATCTGTAATTCAATAAGAACAAATACCATTTCTCTTGTTTCATATTTATAAAAATCTCTTATGAAGTTTTGCATGGTTTGAGACCAAGAAAAAATGCTTACAGTCAACTTCAAAAATATTCAATATATCTTTGGCATTCCCATTGCACACAAAGGTGCGGTTACTAGTATATTATATTTGGAGATCCTACCAACTTTGATACAATGCAAAATTTCTATAAAATTTGCTTCTCCTTACCAAATCCAAGTCAAATACGAAATGAGAATATTATATGTATACATTCATTCATCCTATTTGAGATTAAGCTTATGAATTGCACTCTCTCCTTAATGCATTGCCCCACATTGTTGTTCAAATTAATTAATTTGTACAAAGACAATAAGTTTCTCCATACCATATCTTTATATAACCTTTTACTATAATGTCTTATAAGTGTAAGATGATTGCCACATATATTTCAAAATAATGTTAGGTTTGTTGGTATAAAGTTTTAATTTAAAGATGTGTGAGTTTTTATATGCAATGAAATAAAAAAATTATGAAAAAAATGAAATAACAAATAGAATTAAATTCATTTTTTAATCTAACAAGTTTATTGCAAACCTCAAGACATGTATTAGTCAATGTAGTTAAATGTGAACGTAATTTAGCCACATAACATTTTGATTCAATTGATGATAAATTTTGACGAAGTCTACTTCCATAAGAATTTGAAACTATATTTCAAAATGATGGACTAATTCTCTTTAAAGACTTTCCATGAAAAATAGCTAGGAGATGAGAATAAGGTTAAGGAATTGAGTTAATTAAACTATATATCAAGTCAATTTAATTATTAAATGAAAAAATACTTTTCAAACAAATGAGAAGATAATAATAAATTATTTAGTCTTATAATTGAATAAATATGATAAATTATTTAAGTGTAATAGAACATAGAAAATTAATCTTACACATGTGGCACCTATTTGTCAAGTTTTCATCATATTGCTTGTCCAAAGTGTCAAAATAATGGTTTTTACTATTAAAAAAATATTTATGTTTTATTTTTCCTCTTTTTTAATATTAAAAATATACTTATTTGATAGGTTTTCATGATGACATATAACCAGAGCAACATAGAAATTATTTTCACTAAAATAAATTTTTCTCTTTACTACTTTTTCTTTTTTGGTGTTTTCTATATTATATTGATCTACAAATTATGATTAACTATTTTGGGTTTTTGGGTTTGATTAACTATTAAGGATAGCAAGCCCATTTTGCATGAGGGCTTGATTCTCTTGATTGTTGAACATGTTAAAAAATTTGCGGCCTCCAATCCTCTTATTATTTCCCCTGAAGACTCGGGCTCTGCTAAGGCTGTAAAATGACATAGGGTTGGAGATGATAAGGTGGAACCGACTGTTAAAAAGATGAAGTTTGAGAAAAATATAGGAATGGACACAGACTTGGATGCTATGAGTGTTGATGGCTATGATGAGACCAACTACATTCCCCACTCCTAGTGTGATGACGACAACAAAGAGTCTATTTCTATCTCGGTGAGTGCCTCTAATGAGGAAGAAGTTAAAACTAAAGAAGCCCACAGTGTTAAGGAAAAAAGTAAAATGTCTGAGGTTGTTGAAGAGGATGTGGGAGGTCAAAAAGTCCCCATTTTGGTAAATTATGCGAGTTCAGAAGAGCATGACATCCCCATTTCTCTGAAGCTCGAGGTTCTTATGGAGGTGCATTTAGAAAAAAAATAGGCAGATACTCCAGGTCAAGACAATGTTGATAAGGACCATATCCCTGCTTCCACTAAGAACATCCCTTTCTGTAGACTGGTGGATATGCATGAGAGAAATGTCCAGCTTCTCCAGGAAGACATGGATGATAAAATCGAGCCCCCATTTGGGGTTCTACAAACTGCCAAAGTTATGTCCTTGTACTCATTTCGACTGATGAAATGGGTATTTAAGGAAATCAAAAGTCTTCATTTGAACTACGGAGCTCTGTCTTCTCATGTTGATCTTATTAACTCTAGGTTGGCAGGGGTTGAGGGAAAATAGAACACAGATGATGGGAAAAATCTGAAGTCTCTACATGAGAGACTAGACACCTTGGAGAATACTATGAAAAAAAATATGAAGGACAATAATGTCTTCATGGGTACTACTATGGAGTGTTTTAACTCCATTAAATCTGAGATGAATTCCCCCACTATGAAGATCAATGAAGACAAAGATGACAATGAAGATGATGGACCGGGAAA
This sequence comes from Thuja plicata, assembly GCA_018584345.1. Taxonomy (NCBI): domain Eukaryota; kingdom Viridiplantae; phylum Streptophyta; class Pinopsida; order Cupressales; family Cupressaceae; genus Thuja; species Thuja plicata. The sequence goes on from MU227430.1 coordinate 282,329, forward strand.
GCGCACGTGTTCAACTAGGAAGAAGAAAATTCTAGACAGAATTTCAGAGCTGTCAGATTTCAACATGGCCATCAAAAAGGTCTAAGAAGCAAAGAAGGAAGTGAAGGGCACTCTCCTGGAGTTGGTCTAGCTCTGGTGTTACCCTATTTTTTGGCATTGTTGTCTTTTGGTTTATGGATGTTGAAGAGTCTAGCTAGTTTCTGGCCTTTATCTTTGGCTTTCTGTCTTCATCTGGGTTCGCGGGCTGGTTCCCAGTCCTGTCTCTGTTTAGTCCATTTCTTACTACTTCTCTTTTTGATTTAAATGTTAGGGATTTCGGGTCCCCATAAAACCTATTTTTACTAGCAATCAAAAACTATTTTGGGTTTTTTTGATATTGTAAATATAAATGTTGGTGTCGTGATATGTTAGTAATGACAAGTATGAAGGAGTTATCTTGTTAGAATCATGTAGTGCTTGTATATAGCCCACATATGTTAGTATGATCCTTATTAAGATTAATATTGGATGTATCTAAATATGCACATCACGGTAGACTATCGCAAGAATCTTTCTGATAAAGTGTTGCTACAAAGACATCATGGATTTGTGAAGTGGGATTTATGGACTTTCAATAAGATTTTGAATGGTAATTGATGATGGTAGATGTAAATAGATTGTTTATCATTTTAAATATTAGATTTTTTTATTTTCCAAATTTTGAACAGTAGAAAATGGAGAATACATTTTTATTAGTTTGTTTTGGAACCAACACTTGTATATACATTACATGATGGCATTGATGACCATTTTTAAAGAAGGAGACACTTGTTATATATGGAAGACAATTTTTATGGTTCCACATTTTAACTGAATATTGGATTTCAATACTCATCAAGTTGTGTGATCTATTTTTATATAGGATCTCATCCATTTTGGCTTAACATGTCCACTTAATTTTTGGAATCAATTGATTTTAAAATTTTATTTTGATCTCTATCTTTGTAATACCTTTTTCTGTTGATTTTAATTTATGGCTTTAAGGAATTACGAATAATTATTTTCGCATAGATGAGAGGAGTGTTTTTTTATTAAGGATCAAATAGGTTTTTAAGGGGCACCAAAACCCTTTACAGACCAATTTTGGTGGGATCTAGAATCGTGAAACAAGGAGCTTCATAAAATAGAGCATAAACAAACAAAATCCCTCTAAAAAGTGAACCATTGGTAATTCTATAAATTCTAAACAAAGTGCGAGCTAATGCAACAAGATGCCAAAGCCCTAATTAGAAAAGAGGATTTTGAAAGGCTTCCTAAACCTTGAAACAAGAAAAAATGGTTTTTCCAAGCTCCCCTCGCCTAAAATATAGGTTTTAACAAGGCTCCCATAACCTTATTGGGCTTTAAAATAAAGCCCAAAACCATCTATTTACACACAAAAAATGTCTTCCCAACTAGACAATAAATCCTCACCTATAAGACTCTCCTCCACATTAAATATAGTTCAGGGGATCCCACCTCCATAGGAACAGTTGAAGAAGAGTCAACTAAGTTGAAAAAACACTGGGTATGTGCAAGATCATGAGGGGCCAAACTATGCCCTTAAGTGGCAATGAAAAATCAGAAAATCAGGGTTAGTAAACTTGAAGTGAAAATTTGAACTAGCTATCAACCTAATATCAAAAAGTTGTAAGAATAGAATCTGTAGGAAATTGAATCTAGTTTCTAAACTACTAGGCCTTTTCTAAAAAAAAGTTAATATGATTAGTGAAAAGTATAGATTTCAATACAACAGTACAAAAATTTTAGGAAAAAAATAAGTAGGTGTATGTCTGACCACCTAAAATTATAATCAAATGATAATATTTTTTTATAAGATTTTATATATAAGTAGTAGACTCCTTCCCGGATGTGATGCATATTTTTGTGTAATTTTTTTCTAAAAAAATAATTAATTATGAATTATCTGCTACAACGTTTAAAGAATAAAAAAACTCCTATGTCTGACCACCTTAACTCATTGTAAACTTTACCAAATTTAAAAAAATAAATTTTTTTCTTATAGTAGGTGAAGCATAGAATGTGACGCATTTTTTGGATTTCAAAAATGTTATACCATCTGAAAGTTATAGCCATTTTTCAATCAGTATATAAATCAGCACTTTAGAGGTAACTCAATTGGAAA
>MU227430.1:334619-371157 GCA_018584345.1 Thuja plicata
GTTATCTATTTTCATGAATGTTTCTATTATGGTTACATACTAAAGAATTTATGATATGATTGCATATGCATAAAGAAAGATGAACAGTTAGATAAGATAATTTACAAACTGATGATTAAGGGTTAATAGGCTAACCAAGAAAATTTTTAGAGGTACTGATTCACCCCTCCCCTCTCAGTACATCATCTCAATATAATTCCAACAGTCTCCACATCCTCTAGGTTAATAACAACAACTTCCACACCAACACATCCTTCCTTCTCTAATCTGATTGCCATAATCGCTGCTCAGAAATAGACCAACGACCAAATCCACTAACAGACCCAAGCACAAGATCTAAAAACCATTCATACCACGCATCACTCAAACCATACATCTGATCACACTCATTCATCAGATCATCAAAAACATAGATGTCATGAAATTCATTCATTCCACCTTCTTTTTCTCTCAGCCAGCCATCCAACTTCATCACCAAGAATGTCATCCTCAAACAACTATGTCTGTCAAGGAAACTCAATTCATGTTTCCATACAAGCACACTCAACCAAACCAAGTCATTCTGAAACTCTCCAACATTACTATCATCAGAAAACTAATCAAAGAACTTAAGCTTATCAACAAGTAATAGATCAAGATATCCACCATCTTCAATAATATCATCCAAAACCTCATACCGATCAGAAAAACAATCAGCATCTTCCTCCTTATCAACAATCTTATCATCAACAACAAGATGCTCTATAATTTGCATATCAGATCCAACCATTTGAGTATGAAAACAACCACCTCTGCAAAAAATTTCTCTCTCCTCCTTCAAAAAAGTATTTGCATCAACCAAACAAGCCTCATTCTAATTGGTAAATCCCAATAGACAGTCGGTTCTACAAACCAATCATTCAACTCCTCAAGCCTTCTCTCAATACTACACATTATCTTCTCCTCTAACATGTGAAAATTTTACATCTGCAAAGCTATCATATTCTATGCCCAAACAACAACAACAAATCTAGGGTTCTGATATAAGCCAACAACAATAACTCTGAAATCCTTCATGACTTCATTCCTCAACTTCTTCATCTCACTATGGATCTCATCCATCATATCCTCAACAATCTGATCAACCATCATACGATTTAGTCTCTGAGGAGGCATATCCAAAATCCTAAGGAAACCACCCCAACAAGATCAAACCATGCTCTCATACCACTTTACCCAGTCAAGCTCGAAGGATCTAATAAAGGACTCTCCAAACTTGTATCCAACAAAAAGACAACAACAAAAACCAAAGACAACAAAGATATAACAACTTATGTCAATTTATATTTAGATTCAAATTTAATTACATGCAATATGTTAGACTATAAGGCCTTCCCAGTTATGAACAAATACAATCAAATCACAGTAAGATCTAACATCGAGATCTTCTACAAGCATTAGGCCATGTACCTTTTTCCAATTACACAACTTCTCTACAAGCTTCAGCTCCACCTTTCAAACTAGTCCAAATCTGTGACACACAAAAACCTGGTAGGAACACCAAGAAAGAATCTAACCATGTGCACACTAGCCACCAAGTAATCTTCTTGCCTCCTAAGCCAACATGATACTAGTTCTTCCAATTTCCTTCCACTTATTCTAAGATCCGTAGATCTTCACAAAAGCTCTTCCAACTCTTCTTCTCCTCTGTTCTACCTCTAACACTCTACCCAAACCTCTTTATTTATACAACACAACCACAAGTTGGCTTACAAAATAAATAAATCAAAACACAAGTCAAAATGAAGAACACAATGCCCAATGTATTCTACCTCAGTCAGCTTGCAAAAATCATTAAAATCCACTAGGATAATGAACCAATCCATATTTAGGTCCACATAATCCCCAAAGAGATATCCAACATAAATGTCGCGACCCAAATTAAATGCATAAGTCGGCCAACAGATCCAACAACATAAAAATCCACTTGGTGAGACAAAATGAGACTAACAACAACTAGTCAGTGAAGCCACCGAGCCAGTCGAACCCCACTCAGAAAAACAACCAAGCCAATAGAGAAAAAACTATCTGGTAACATCACCAAAAAAGTAGCACAATAACCACTTAGTACGACCACTAAGAAACCATCCACCGAGACCAAGCCACCAATTAATTGAGCCAACAGGTAACCGAGTACTCCAACAAAGAACTCAAAGGTAGTTACCGACCATATTACATTATAGTCAACCAAGCTCCAACAAACATAACCTTTTAATTTCCAAAGGATCACCAAGAATGCAAGATCACCCTGCATCAAAACCCTACTGAAAGGAAAAACATTAATAGCACAAGCAAGGTTCGAGACACCTGTAAAGCCACCTACATAGAGATCCATGAAAGAAGTCCCTATCCATGAGCAAACTAAGGAAGCATCACATATAAGCCCTCCTCTTTTGCAAAAAGACCTGCCATTGCTAAAAACCCTAGGAAGCAACCCCTATAAGTACCACACACAACAAACACAACACAAGGCAGGACCATTGTAGAAAAAACTACCCACACAAAAAAGGGGAAAAAAAAACCAAATTCCAAAAAAAGAATCTTGTTTTATAGAAAGAAAATCTTTTAAGAAAGGAGGTAAACATCCATAAACACTCACTATTAAATAACAATGTGGAAGAAAATAGAATCCCAAATCCTATTTCACAAGCTAGTGCCCTCAGCTACAAAATGCTCAAGCCCCCAACCGCCACAATGTTCACCAAAAAAGAGATAAATACTAAAATTGTGAGGGACCAAATATAGAAACCAATGTGCTCTTTTCCTCCTCTCTACAACCACCAACCATTCCTAGGGAGACAAAAAAAATAACTCTTCATGCAAGAACATCATTGATAAGGGAAAAACACACCCAACACCTTCCTAGGACTACTCCCAAGTCATGAGTGGACATGTGGCTAGACCAACTATGAAGCCCTAGAATTTTCAAACATAGACCCCACACAACAAAGAGATTATAGCCCCAAAAAATCTAAACCAAACACTACAAACTACCCCGCAACCTCATCATCATTTGCATCATCCCCATCCTCCTCTCCCACCTCAAACAAACTTGAAACCTTATTTCTTCCCGCTACACTCTTGCCTCGCATTTCTCCTCTTAAATATTTTGACCAACATGTGACACATTAGATAAGAGGAGTTGTTGTAGTGATCTTGTAGTAAAGAATGAGTGATTGTGACAAAAATATAACAATATAGCTATAAAACAATAAAACAAGGAAATAAGAAAAATTGAGAAACCATATATTTTCACATCTTTTAGAAAGAAAGAAATTTTTTCTTTTCTCTTTGAAAGGAATTGCCAATTTCTTCAAAACAATAAAGCTGGTTTTTTTAATCTTAAAGAAAGAAATAAAATTGGTTCTTTCTATGTTTGTGGCAATTGCATTTACAAGTTTATCTAGTATATAGCTATGTTTCTTGTGAAGACAAAATGGTTGTGTGTGTGTCAAATTGTAAATTGTAAATTGCAAGAATGTGAATTGTGAATTGCAAGAGAAAATATGATAGCAGCAGCCATGAGGATTTTAATTATTTTTTTCCAAGAAATAAGAGTACTGATACCTTGCCTCATGTATGTTTTCTTGATGTTTTGTCAATATTTTTCCACATAAATCTGTCATGAGGTTTGGTGATAGAGATGGTTCTTCTAACTCTATAGTAAGCTTGACTCTATTCCAAGGTCTCTTTCCTAAACCTCCTAGGGTAGCACAACCCTAAACTTGAAGCTTATTCACCAAGAACTTCACCTTCCCAACAAGATCCTCCCTATCAACAAGTATTTTCAATGCTCAGTGAATCCACAAGGGCGGATTCTACCTACCCATGCCAACACACTCACAACACTTTGGAGGGTTGCATTCCCAGTTCTTTATGTTATTTTAGGACATTATTTAATGTTTGCAAACAACAAACATGCATTCATACACTGAGCTTCTACAATCTAGGATTAGGCCTAAAGACTACTTGTAGCCCTATTCTAGCTCAAATTCTTGATTCTTTCACAAAATCTCCAAAGGACCCCCAAATCTAGTTTAGGATTCTGATAACCTTTTTCAAAGAATTAAATATTTTCAAGGTGTGGATTCTTGAGGTCTTCCGTAGAAACTTTGAAACCTCTGAGGGACACTGTCCTGAAAAGTAGGGCTAATAAGCCTTTGTTCTGCATTTTCTCCCATTTCTCATTAAATTCAACTCCCCCATTTCTGCCATTTCTTAGAGGCTCATATCACCTCCCCCTTAGCACTCTCCAACCACTGGATTTTTTCTACCAATCCAACCCTGCAATATTTTTACCACTGTCTCTCTTTTCCCCTAGCTGGGCTATTGCCAAGATCGCCTAGGGAAAGAGCTCAAAATTCAACCTTAGCTCTTATCCTAACAAAATGAAAATGAAAGATATGTATAGAGGCTCCCCCATCTTTCCATCTAGGCCCATTTTTCTTTCTATGGATTTAAAGACCACGAGGAGCCATTGTCTATGTACAGTCCAGAAATAGACCAGAGAACTACAACTTGAAAGAAAATTTAAAAGAAGCTACAAAATGGAAATTTTTAAACAAAATATTTCCGCACAAGAAATCTTAGACAAAAAAGAGAACCAAATTACAATGGAAAATACAATGATTCAATCCATTAACAAGATTTTATAATTCAAAATGCTCAAAATAGTTACAGTCTCAGTCTGCAACTTCACATTCAATGTAATTGTAAACAGAATGGAATCCAACCTTAAAATGTTTCTATGGGGGTTCTTAAATAGTCTTCCACTCCTCAGATTAACTTCTCTAATTGACGTATTTTTCCATTTAGGACAAAAGCAACTTTTTGGACATTACCGAGCAACTTTTAAAGTTGCAAAATTGCAAAAATGTTACATGATCAACTTTTCAACTTTTCTTGCAAATTGACTTTTCCTTGCTTCTATTTCCTTGGTTAGATTACCATAGGCCTAAAACCAAATTCTAAAACAAAAAAATCCTTTAAAACCACCCTCCTAAGAAACTAGGAAGCTCATTCAACATTTTGACCCATTTTTGTCCTTCAGGACATTACAAAGGGTGAATGAACATAAAAACCTTCAAAAACAAACTTGATCAACCCTAATTGAATCAAAAATATTCCTCAACCTTCCTAATTTATCTAGGTAACTAGGAAAGTACACAAAATAAAAGTTCCTTTAACCGTAGGTTCTCCTATACCATTCTCCCCTAAATAGAAGAAATCAACTTCCAGGTGATGGAATCAAGTCAAGGGCTATGCCTAAATTATGGAACTCTATCTCCTGCACCCATGTAGCCTCTTAATCTTCTTTCCCTTTTCATTTGACTAGGTTATCCATGTATACCTTGTTTCTAGTCTTCTTATCAACTCGGGAGTTCAAAATATTCTCTTCCTTGGGCTTTGGTGTAACTAGAAGTTTCATTGCCTTGAGTTCCTCTACATCCTTAGAATGATCAGGGTTTCCCTCTAGAATAGGTCATTTGTAGGACACAAGATCTACAACATTAAAGGTTGGAGATAGTCCTATGTTTGTAGGAAGGTCAACTTTGTAAGTATTAGGTCCATATTTTTCCAGAATGGTACAATAACCTATCTTACTCATCTGAAGCTTACTTGGGACACATTTTTGCAGTCTTTCTTTGCTTAGGTGCACCATGATAGATCTCCAACTTGGAACTAAACATCCCTTTTATTTTCATCTACCTTTTTCTTGGTATGAGTTGTACTCTCCACTAATGCCTGCTTCACTGTATCATGGACCTCCTTCATTAACTGAAAAAAATCCTCATCATAGCCACTCTTTTGTGGACTACTTCCAAGATCCCTGAGTTCACCTATACCCCTAGGATGAATCCCATAAACTACTTCAAAGGGGCTATTACCAGTTGATCTATTGATGGTGTCATTGTAAGAAAATTATGCTTGAGAAAGTAACTAATCCCATGACTATCCATATTCTTTGGTGAGACATCTGAGAAGGTTTCCCAAGGTCTTGTTAACCACCTCAATCTTCCCATTCATTTTCTGATGATATGCAGAGCTAAAGGAAATATTTGTACCAAGACTTTACCATAGAGTCTTCTAGAAATGACTCATAAACTTAGAATCCCTATCTGATACAGTGCTTAGGGGTAAACCATGGATCTTGAGTCCTTCTCTAAAGATGATATTTTCTATATAGGATGCATCATGAGTGGTCTTGTATGGCACAACGTATCCATCTCGCTGAACCTGTCCATAATCAAAAAAATATTTTCTACTCCTTTTTTTGTCTTGGGAAGTCCAACTACAAAGTCCATATTGAATGAGTTTACTTTATTCATTTTATAGACTATAGAAGTCTCCACATATCTCTGGACATCTCTATTCATCCTTGGCTAATAGTAGTATCTCTTAACCAACTCTGAGGTCTTATGCACACCAAAATGTCCACTTAATGAACCATTATGTTTCTCTTGCACTAGGTTCTTCCTCATTGAACCTTTAGGCACACATAGTTACTCTCCCCTAAATAGAAGACCTTCTTGAAGGGTAAAATCAAATTACTCACAATGAAAATGACTTTAAATAAAATCCTTACATACCTTGTAAGCTGCTGAGAAGTCCTCATCCTCTGGATACAAGTCTTTGAAACTTTCTATGTCAATGCTCCTTAACTAGATTTATTTCACTATGAGAAATCTCCTTCTCAATGCATCTACCACCTTATTCTGGGGTCCTTTCTTTTTCTTGATGGTGAAGGTGTAGGCTTGGATATACTCCACCCACTTCATATGTTTATGGCTTACCTTATCTTGTGAATTCAAAAAGCCTAAAGCTTGGTTGTTAGTGAAGACCAGATATTCCTTAGGAAGGAGATAATGTCTCCACTTCCTTAGTTCCTACACCAATTCATATAGCTCCAAATCATATGAAGAGTATTTCTTCTTTGCATCACTGAGTTTTTCACTATGAAATGCCACTGGCTTTCCCTCCTAACTCAAAACTACACCTATGGTAATATTACTGGCATCACATTCCATAGTAAACAAATTATCAAAAATAGGAAGTGTCAGTATAGGTTGGGTGGATATCCTCTTCTTCAAAGTATCAAATCCCCTATCAGTGTGCTCATTCCACTGGAATTTTGTTTTCATGCCTCCTTTAATGGTATCCAAAACAGGTGCACTTATCTCACTAAATTGTTTGATAAAATTCCTATAGAATTATTCCAATTTATGGAAGCTCCTCTCCTCTATAGATGACTTAGGTGTAGGAAAATTTAATATTGCTTCCACCTTTCTTGTGTCCATCTTTAAGTTTCCTTCAGAGATAAGAAAGTATAGGTATACCAACTCCTACTTCATGAGCTCACTCTTTTCTAGGTTGATTGTCAACTTCTCTTCATGTAACCTCTATATTACCATCTCCAAATGCTTAAGGTGATCCTCCTTGGTTTTACTGAACACTAAAATGTCATCTAGATACACCACAACCCCTTTTACTATGAAGTCTTTCAATAATTCATTCGTTAGCCTCATAAAAGTGCTTGGGGCATTGGACAACCCAAAAGGCATAAAAATCCATTCATAGAGCCCTTCTGTGGTCTTGAAGTTTGTCTTCCATTCATATCCTTCCTTCACCCTAATTAGGTGGTAACCAATTTTCAAGTCAATTTTGGAAAAATACTTAGCTCCCCCTAGGAAGTCCATTAGGTCTTCTATTCTAGGTATTGGGAACCTATACCTTATGGTAATTATGTTGATGGCTCTAGAGTCTACACAAAGTCTCTAAGTAACTCCTTTTTTAGGGGCTAGGATAGTGGGAATGTCAAATGGGCTTATGCTCTTTCTAATCAGTCCTTGGTCAAGAAATTCTTGGATTTGTTTAGCAATTTCTGCATTCTGTTGTGGGTTCATCTTATAGAAAGATTTTTTTGGTTGTGAAGCTCCTGGGATAAAGTCAATTTGATGACTAATAGACCTCTTAGGTGGTAGAGTAGCTGGTTGACCATCACTTTCTATGTCTTGGTATTGGTTTAACAATTCTTGGATTTCTAAAGGTAGCTCTTCTGTCTTACTCACCTTGTCATCCTTAGGTTTTAACACTAAGTAAAATCCCACTCCTTATTCTTCTAGTGTCTTCAAGAATTATTTTTCTCCCACCAAAAGTATGTTAGGACCCCCTTTCTTCAGTTCTCCTTATTCTAAGATTGACTGTATCTTGAATGTCACCCCATCTTTCCTAAAGGAATAATAGTTCTTGGCTCCATCATGCAGAGCAACTCTGTCAAACTACCAAGGTCTACCCAACAATAGTTTACAAGCATCCATGGGTAAGACATCACACAATACTCTATCCTTATACCTCCCTATGGATAACTCCACCCAAGCTTTCTCATTGACCAACACATGTTGATATTTATTCAATCAAGTAACTATGTAAGGGTTAGTGTGAGGAATATTTTTTAACTTAAGTTTTTCAATAGCTTCCATAAAAATAATGTTATCAGTAGAACCAGAATCTATGATAACTTTGAAAACTTAATCTAGTATATTGCATTTGACTCTGAATAGAGATCTTCTTTGGCTTGGTTCTTCCTTGATGGGCTCCTTGAGAAGTGTTATTCGGATCATCAAGTTCTCCCCTATTTCAAAATTGAGGGCTACCTCTATTCTCTTGCTACTATAAGACTCTTCTTGCACATATTTTATCCTTTTCTCTCCTCCTTGTGATGTTGAACTCTTCTCAGGACACATATAATAAGGATTCTCATGCTGGTGGAAATTATAGCACTTCATAGAGGATAAATAGGATCCTCTTCCTTGGCTATTGGATCTTCCTCTTGAATTGTTATTGGTTCCTCTTCCTCTATTATAAGCACCTCTTGAAATATTTGACTATCCCTGGTTCTCAGTGAGTTTGGACTCACTCTGATTTCTTGCTTCAAAGTTCCTTCCTCCAAATCCTCCCCTATGGCCTCTTCCATCTCTTCCCCTACCTCTACCCCTACTGCTTGAATCATGTTTCTTTTTAAGCTTCTCTTCTACCTTGAGAGCTAGTTGATAGCATTAATGTATAGTCTTTAGACTTAAGAGCTTGATTTCCTCTTAGATATTCCACCTTAGAACATTCAAATATGTAGCCACTTTTAGGCTCTCCTCCTCCATTACATATGACCTCAAACATAACTTGTGAAACTCTTGAGTGTAGACATTGACCTCTAGGTCTTTCTATCTCAAATTTTGTCTTTTCTTGTGAAACTACACCACATAATCATTAGGCGGATAAGTTTTTTAACTTTGACCACCGTGCCTTTCCAACTGGTTATAGGATTCTTCCCTTCTTTGAGTCTTTCATCTTGAAAAAACTTCCACCAAGTGAGAGCAGTCCCTCTCAATCTTGTCTTGGCTACTCTAACCTTTTGAGCCTTCATCACACTATCACATTCAAAGTGATTTTCCAGTCCTTCTATCCACTCCATGACCACTAAAGGTTCCATCTTGCCACTGAATAGAGCCCCACCTTCCAATGAATTTCCACTCATATCTTTTAGGTATTTAAAGAATGGATCTTCTTGAAGCACAGGGTCGGGTTCTAGTATTGTGTCTTCTTCAGCCAATAGCTTACCATTTCCCTTCATTTTCTCTTACTAATTCACTAACTGTTGCAGTCCTAAGCTGCACTTATTCCAACTTAGTTTCCATGTCAGATAAATTTTCTCTCAGAAGTCTATTCTCCTCTCTATACTCTTCTACATCCTTTTCTGGCTCAACATTAGTCACCATCTTGGATGAATCCACTGATTCTGACAAAGATAGCCTCCAAACTTCACAAGCCCAATCTTTTGGCTTTGATACCAATCTAATAGAGATGGTTCTTCTAACTCTAGAGTTAGATTAAATCTATTCCAAGGTATCTTTCCTTCACCTCCTAGGGATCTCACAACCCTAAACTTGAAGGTAAGTCACCAAGAACTTTACCCTCCCAAACAAGATCCTCCATATCAACAAGTATTTTCAATGCTTATTGAATCCACAAGGGTGGATTCTACCTACCTATTCCAACACACTCACAACACTTTTCAGGGTTTCATTCCCACTTCTTTATGTCATTTTAGGACATTCTTGAATGTTTGAAACCAGCCAACATCTGTTCATACACCGAGCTTCTACAATCTAGGATTGGGCCTAAAGACTACTTTTAGCCCAATTCTGGCTCAAATTCTTGATTCTTTCACAAAATCTCCAAAGGACCCCCAAATCTAGTTTAGGATTCTGATACCCTTTTTCAAAGAATTAAATAATTTCAAGGTTTCGATTCTTGAGGTCATCCGTACAACCCCTGAAACCTCTTAGGGACACTATCCTTAAAAGTAGGGCTAATAGGCCTTTGTTATGCATTTTCCTTCATTTCTCATTGAATTCATCTCCCCCATTTCTTTCATTTCTTATAGGGTCATATCACCTCCTCCTAAGAACTCTCAAACCATTGGATTGTTTCTAGAAATCCAACCCTGCAAGAATTTTATCAGTCTCTCTTTTCCCCTAGCTGGGCTATTGCCAAGCTCGCCTAGGGAAAGAGCTCAAAATTCAACCTTATCTCTTCTCCTAACAAAAAAAAATAAAATGTATAGAGGCTCCCCTAGCTTTCCATCCAAGCCCTTTTTTTCCATGGATTTAAATACCACGAGGATCCATTGTCTATGTACAGTCTAGAATTAGACCAGAGAACTACAACTTGAAAGAAAATTTAAAAGAAGATACAAAATGGAAACTTTTGAAAAAACTCTTTCCACATAGAACTGTTAGAAAAACATGAGAACCTAATTACAATGAAAAATACAATTATTCAATCCATTAACAAGATTTTCTAATTCAAAATTCTCAAAATTAATTACAGTCTTAGTCAACAACTTCACATTCAATGTAATTGTAAACAAAATGACATCCAACCTCAAAATGTTTCCATGGGGGATCTTAAATAGTCTTCCTCTCCTCAGACCAACCTCTCTAATTAACCTATTTGTCCATTTAGGACAAAATAAAGGTTTTGGACATTACCGAGAAACTTTTAAAGTTACAAAATTGCAAAAATGTTGCATGAACAACTTTTTAAATTTTCTTATAAAATGACTTTTCCTTGCTTCTATTGCCTTGGTTGGATTAGAAGATGCCTAAAACCAACTTATAAACACAAAATAATTTAAAAACACCCTCCTAAGAAACTATGACCTTCATTCAATATTTTGACCCATTTTTGTCCTTTGAGAAATTACAAAGGGTGAATGAACCTAAACACTAACAAAAAAAAACTTGATTAACCCTAATTCAATCTAAAATCCTCCTAAACCTTCCTAATTTGTCTAAGTTACTAGGAAATTACAAAACAAAAACAAAGAAGTTCCTTATTGCTCTCTGCTCTTATATCCTGATGATGGATCACAGAGTGTGATCCGAAATGTTGATGCTAAAAAAAATACACAATCAAAGCCATAAATTCAACTCTAAATTAAATGGATTGTGGAAATTTGATCAATTTAAAAGAAGTTCCTTTAACCCTAGGTGCTCCTGCACCATTTGGGAAGATATGGTGTTGGTTCTTTTTATTTTCAATATTGTCAGAAAGCAAACACTAGCAATGAGGAGGTTTTTATGTTGGATGGGTATTGACATCCTAGTTACATGGAGTTGTTTGGACTAAAATATGGATTTATAATGTTGGATTCATGGTTTCACTCCTTGGTTACATAAAAGTTTTGAATCATTAGTTGTTAGATTTTCATGAGAGGTTTTTTAGTTTTCCTATTTCAAATGTTGTGGGTGTCCCTATGTTTAGAGAATTGTTTGGTAATGTGCCACGGTGGACTCTTGATTTTTTGTGTAGGAGAACCTTCCCCCCACTCTTCAAAACAATCATCTTATTATGGTCTTCAAAGGATTCACCCAAGGGCCTCTATGCCTAAGGGTCATCAAGATCATTTCAAGATTTTTTAATAAGCCACTTTGTAAGGCCTAGTCACCCTTGGTGTCTTTATAAACCTTGGGCTTTGACTATGGTAATTTTCCATGTTTTGAGTTTAGTATAGTATAGGTGTGTTCTTAGGATTTTTTATCATTTTTTGTATTAATTATGATCCCTAGGATCTTATACTTAGGCCTTGTTAAGGGAAAGATGCACTTTTGCAAGAAATGCAAAAAGTTGCTCATTGCTAGAAATATTGTCAAAGCAACTTTTTAAATGTTGTAAATGATTCCCAATGGTCACAACCTTCAAAAAGTAGTTGGAGCCATTGGGAAAAGTCTTCATAAGCCCTTTCAGGTGGGTTGAAGACAAGGATGATGTAATTTGTTTTTGAAATCAATAAAGATTCCCTATTTTTCCTAAATTTTGTTTGCAAACTAAACGGGTGTGGATTGGTATGAATTGAAAGAGGCCAATGAGTTGATGAATTAAAATATAGGATGAGTTAAGGAATAAATGCAATTGGTTTGAAGTGTTTCTATGATCAAGATCAAAAGTTATAAGCAAAACTCTCTTGGGTGCACATAAACCCTTCCTAGATGGGCAGTTTTTTAGAGATCATGCCCTAACTTGCCTTTCCACCATGGGAATTCCTTGTCCCTAAGGGAAATTCAAGTAGGGTCAATGTACCATAGGATTCCATAGGCTGGGGAGAAGGGGAATGGATCTACTATTTTTACTAGCAAACTCTAGGCTAAGCATCTCTATGTGCTTGGTTCAGGCAAGAGAATAATGAAGTAGCAGCAACACTTTAGGGGTGAACAAACTCAATATAATGGTGGATTGTGGCCTCTAAGGGGTCCCTTTAACCATTATAAATGGTGTCTTTTTAGAGGATTTTGACTGGTGAAGACTTGTAGAAGAAATCAACCCTTCTAGGACTAATTAGGCCTCCTACAACAGTGAGCATTATGTACTTTCCTTTTTGTTTGGGAGTCTATGCTTTTGGGGTTTGATATAAATCTGTAAAGGGTGTTTGGATCTAATATTTTTTTGATAGATCCTTTAGGAATTTTTTAATTTGAGTCCTAAAAACTTTCTCAATATGGCTACAAGCCAGGAATGCCTAAAGCCAAAATTGTTGTATGATTTCTTAGACAATCTTAAGGGTTACACATAATCTCTTTTAGAGACCTTTGAATTGTTTGGAACCTTTGCATCCCCTAAAACATATAGGTTCCTATTTTATGTTAAAAACAAGTATAAGTTACTTTCTTGAAAGAAGAATTAGTATCCTCTAGGAGGATAGTGTGTCTTGTAGTTGTTGCAAGAACCCTTTTGAAGGTGTAGAGTACTCTCTTGATCCATTTTGGGTGTAGAGAATAAACCTAGGGCCACACCACAAAAAAGGTTCCTAGATAGAGGAGAGCTCTACATCAAGTGGTTTTAGAGAATCAAAGATCCTTAAGGGAAAAATCAAACCAACACCATGGAAGGAGAAGATTATGGAGGGTTGTCAACAAGGATGACCAATGCAGAGATAGTAAGATACCTCAGATAGAAAAGGACAAAGCATGATGAACAAAGAGACACTGAGATGCAGTTGATGAGACAACAAATGGAAGAGATTAGGGAAGAGCTTCATAGAAAAAGTGAAACTTTGAAGATATTGAACAAGGGAGTGATGAAGAACCCCTTGAGAAAGAGGAAGATGAATGCCCTATAGATCAGAGGCTTCTTATGAAGACTCTAAATTATATGGAGAGGAGAACCATCGATAGAAAGTTTGAGTTGCTACATACAATGGGAAGCTAGACCCAGATGTTGCAATGGATTGGGTGGATACCATAAATATTTTCTTTGATTGTGAAGACATCCCTGAAAACCAAGGGGTGAAGATTGCTAAGTCAAATCTCAAAGGCTCTTCACTCACATGGTGGAGCTTAAATAAATATGATAGGATGAAGAACGGAAATAATCTAGTCACCACATGGAATAAAATGGTGACACTACTTAGGGAAACTTATGTCCCTAAATATTATGAAGTCCAACTTCATAAGAAGAGGATGAGTCTAAGACAAAAAGAGATGGATATCTCAAACTATACTAAAGAATTTCAAAAATTGGTGATGAAATCCAAGATTGCTGAACTAGAGTGTGTAAATATTGCTAGATATATACAAGTACTGAGAATTTCAATTCAAGATGAAATTATCCTAACAAGCCATACCATAGTAAACCAGTGCTATCAACTGGCACTAAAGGTAGAAGAAAAGTTTAGAAGAAGAAATGAACAGAGTAGTAGGGGAAAAGGTAAGATTGATATAGGAAGAGGAAACTTTGGAGGAAGAGGACAAAACAATAGACCACAAGGAGAATCCAATAAGGAGAACACTCAAGGATAAAGAAGTTCAAGGGGTGGATACAAAGGTAGAAGAGGTAATGGTAGGGGTAGAAATGGAGGAAGAAACAATAAACAAATCAAGTGCTATAATTTCAATCAAACAGGTCACTACACCAATAGGTGTCTAGAAAAAATAGATAGAATAACCAAGGTGAAAGAAGAGCCAACCTAGTGAAAGAAGATGATGCTGACAGTGTGAGCGACTGTACTGTTGAAGAAAGAGTATGCCTCATGATGAAGAGGACCCTGATCGAAGCACCTATGCCAGTGGAGCCTCCTCAAAGAAACAATCTCCTTAGAACCAACTAAAAGAGCCATGGAAAGGTATGCAAGTTAGTTATTGATTCTGGTTCTACTAAAAATCTTGTATTTAGGGAGATGGTAGATAAATTAAAATTGGAGAAAGTACCCCACCCAAATCCCTTCCATGTTTCTTGGTTGACAAAAGGACAACAAACCCTTATAAATGTACAAGATTGGGTAGATTTTTCCATCAAAGACTATAAGGATAGATTCCTTTGTGATGTTGTAGATATGGATGTCTGTCACCTTTTGTTAGGACATCCATGGAAGTATGATCTTCAAGCCAAACATGATGGAGTCACAAACAAATATCAGATTAAGAAGAATGATCACAAGTTCAATCTTCTCCCAAATCCTGATCCTCGACAAGAAAAACCAAAGGAACAATTAGTTGTGCTTGCAGGAGAACAATAAATGATCAATACTATCCAAGATTCAAAGGTAGGATATGCCATAGTCCTTGAACCAAAGGAGAAAATAGTGCAAAAAGAGGTACCTAAGGAAGTAGATAGTCTACTGCAGAAGTATGAGGGAATAGTTGCAGGAGACACACCAGATGAACTCCCACCATTAAGGGACATATGTCATTAGATAGATTTCATTCCAAGTGCTTCCCTATCCAAAAAAGTTGCATATAAAATCACCCCTGATCAAAATGCAAAAGTCACTAAGAAAATCAGTGAATTGTTGACCAAAGGGCTCATACAAAAGAGTATTATCCCTTGTGTAGTCCCAAGTGTTTTGGTCCCTAAGAAGGATGGAAAATGGCGACCATGCATGGAATCTAGGGAAATAAACAAAATAACAATTAGATATAGATTCTTTGTACCAAGAATAGAGGATCTACTAGACCAACTTGGAGGAGCATGCTATTTTTCCAAGATAGACCTCAAATCAAGCTATCATCAAATAAGGATAAGGCCTAGAGATGAGTGGAAAAATAAATTTAAAACCACTAAGGGATTATATGAATGGCTTGTGATGTCATTTGGTCTTAGTAATGCTCCTAGAACTTTCATGAGGCTAATGAATGAAGTGCTTCATAATTTCAATGGAAAGTTTGTAGTGGTCTACTTGGATGACGTTTTGATATTTAGTAGAATCAAGGAAGAACATATGAGACACTTGGAACAATTCCTCCAAAGAATCCATGAAAAGAAACTATCCATCAACCTAGAAAAATGTGCATTCATGCAATAAGATTTTACATTTCTTGGTTTTTTCATCTCTAAGGGCACTTTGAAGATGGATCTTGAAAAGGTAGAGGTTATCATCAACTAGACAACACCAAAAACACCAGGAGAAGTCAAGAGATTCCATGGATTGGATAAATTTTATAGGAAATTTATCAAAAAATTTAGTCATATTTGTGCACCTCTACTTGATACCATCAAATGTGGTAGGAAAATCAAATTTTAGTGGACAACCCAAGCAGATGAAGCTTTTGAGTATTTGAAGGGAAGAGTAGCACAATACCCTATCTTGGCACTATCTACCTTCAATAATTTGTTCATAGTAGAGAGAGATGCTAGCAATCTAGCCATAGGTGAAGCCCTCAGTCAGGATCAAAGACCAGTGGCTTTCTTCTCTGAAAATTTGAATAAGGCCAAGAAAAAGTACAATACATATGAACTAGAACTTTATGCTATGGTTCAAGCCATCAAGAAATGGAGGCACTAATTACTACCAAAGGAATTTATTATTTTTACAGATAACCATGCATTAAGTTTTCTTAACAGTCAAGACAAGTTAAGTTGTAGGCACATGAAATGGGTTGAACAACTCAAAGCATTCACATTTTCTATAAAGCATAAGAAAGGAACCTCCAACAAAGTTGCAGATTCTCTTAGTAGGAGAGTGATCTTGGTTGAAGAAGTATAGGTTCAAAGCATGGGAATTGATGCCCTCAAGCACCTATACAAGGAGGATGCAGACTTTGGTGAAATATACAAGGTTTTCTCCACTCTCTTAGATGCATATAACACTACTTATTGAGAATATTTATTGCAGAATGGTCTTTTGTTTAGAGGGGGTAAACTTTGTATTCCTAAATGCTCTCTAAGATAAAATATGATCAGAGAGAAACATTGTGGCACACTAGGGGGTCATTTTGGGATTGATAAGACACTTTAACTCATAAGGAGAAACTATCATTGGCTTAAACTACCCACTGATGTCAGAAAATTTGTGGAGACATGCACTATTTTCCAAAGAGCCAAAGGAGTTAGGACCAATCAAGGTCTCTATCAACCACTCCCAATTCCAAAAAAACCATGGGATAGTGTGATTATGGACTTTGTCCTAGGACTTCCAAGAACTAAACATGGATTTGACATCATCTTTGTTATTGTTTACAGATCTAGTAAAATGGCTCACTTTGTTCCTTGTAAAGTTTCTTATGATGCTTATCATATTGCTAACTTGTTTTTCAAAGAGGGGGTCAGGATTGATGGATTACCATCATCCGTTATCTCAGACAAAGATGTGAAATTTCAAGGGCATTCTTGGAGAACCCTTTGGAAAAAGTTGGGGAAAAATTTGTCTTTCAGTTCTTCATACCATCCACAAACAAATGGGCAGACTGAAGTTTTAAACAGATCACTGGGAAACCTCCTAAGGTGTCTAACAAAATAGTATGGATAGTCTTGGGATGCTATCCTCCCTCATACAAGATTTTCTTTGAATGACTCAGTCAATAGATCAACATGGAAGACACCATTCCAAGTGAACTATGGATTTCATCCAAGAGGAGTCATGGAGTTGAGAGACTTACCAAGTGACTTTAAAACTAGTGCACGGGGTGAAGAATTGTCTGCATGGATCAAACAAATTCATGATCAAGTCAAGGATACATTGAATCAAAAAACTGCAAAGTACAAGGAACAAGAAGATAAGAAGAAAATATATGTGGCTTTCAAAGAAGGAGATTAAATATGGGCATACCTAAACAAGGAAAGGCTACCTAGGGGGCACACTAAAATACATATGAGGAAGACTGGTCCCTTTCAAATACTTCATAAATTTGGGGAAAATGATTATGAAATTTCTTTACCCCCAACTATTTCTATTTATCCTATCTTTAATATTTGTGATCTCACTCCTTTTAAGGGTGATGCAGGATCTAATAATTCTTTGCAGGATGATGATGATACACAAGCATAATGGATAAAGGACTTGCCACCAAGCCAACCATTATAGTTGGAAAAGATTCTTGACTCCAAATTTGTCAAACAAAGCAGGAAGAAGACCTACACAGTCTACTTGGTTAAATGGAAGGGGCTACCTGACATTGATGCCACATGGATGAGTGAAGAGTGTATTCACAAGCATGGAACTTCTGTTCAACAATTTCTCTCAAGTGGAACTTGAGTTTTCAAAACAAGGAAGTATGGTGCAGGAGCACCTTCCCTCCACTATTCAAAATAATCATCTTCTTAGGGTCTTGAAAGGATTCACCCAAGGGCCTCCATGCCTAAGGGTCATCAAGATTATTTGAAGAGTTTTCAATAAGCCACTTTGTAAGGCCTAGTCACCCTTGGTATCTTTATAAACCTTAGGATTTGACTATTGTCATTTGGCATGTTTTGAATTTAGTATAGTCTAATGAAATTATTTTTCCATTAGAATGAAAAGAAGATCTTCGGTAAAAATACACTGAAATACAGGACAAGAGAAAACCAAAAATACAGGTACCAGAGATCACCAAAAATTGCTAAGTACAAAGAAAACTGACGACAGAGTTTTGTACTCTGTAAACTGAAATTACAAAGTGAAAAGGATAAAGAGGAACCCGATAGTGGAACCCAACGAGCAGGATAAAGTGAAAATTGAGAGAATAGTCAAAGTGAAACCTGAGAGATAGTTCAAGCAAGGAACACCAAGAGACAATCTAACTGACTTCAGAGCATAACTGACCGACAAAAACTGAAAGTCTGTTACAACCCACAAAAAGTGGATTTGACTTCCACGTTAGATAAAACAGTCTTATTATATTTATAGTCTTGATTTGTTTTTAAAACCATATCTTTGGGGACAAGAAACATTAATGTAATTGTTTTAATCAGTCTAACTGATTTAATACACATAGACTAGAAGATCAAGGTAAATTTGTAAACCTGTGATCATAGAGTTAATATTGTTTTATGTGAAACTTAATTAGGTCAATATATCTTATAAATAGATGTTATAATCATTCACTATCATGGATTAGAGGATGAATGAAGCCTAGGAGCACATCTATGGACTAGAATGAAAGTTTCAAGAACCAGAACAACAAAAGGTGAATTTGGTTATCAAGAACCAAGAACAGAGGCTACCGAGCAACAAAGGTATTATTCAATCACATTAGGTGATATAATTATTCATGCAATCTTATATGGATCTGTAATTAGAAATAGGAGATTGCATACACCAGGTGAAAGTGTAATTTTCTTACATTCTAACAAGTGGAGCAAAGTGTAAAACTCCTTTCAAGGAAGGTGGATTTAACCATCCAATTGTAAATCTCTTAACCGAGTGCACACTCAATAGTGTTTCTAAAGATCTTAATAGAGTAGACTTTAACAGGTCTCCATAGATACTCTTAACAGGGTAGATCATCAGAAGTGATCAAATTGTAAGCCTTAACTGGCCCCTTCCAACTTGAAGATAGTGAAGAATTTGTGGGTGCCATCCCCACCGCACTTTTTACTTCCTAACAAGAGTTTTCTGCATTATCATATCTTATGTTATTTGTCAATTACTTTCATGAATTTTTCTATGAATGTTCACATGTATGATTATGTTTATGAATTGATAAATTTTACATCAAGATAGTATAGAAGAGATGGTTGGATAAAAAATTGATTACTTAAAGGATAAAGGTTAAAAGATACAAAAGTTTTAGAGGTACTGATTCACCCCTCCCCTCTCAGTACACACTTCCCATTAATTCCAACGATTGGTATCAAATCTAAGTCTCTTATTTGGAAATATTAAAGGCTTAAGAGAAAATATCATACAATGGAGAAGTACATACTTGACAAGAGTATTGAGAATAAGAAGCTAGAAATTTAGATCTTCTATGAGCAGTATAAAGAAGCTAGAATTAAGATGAGACAACAGTTAGATGAAAGAAAGATTATGACATCTCGCTGTAATGAATTAGATTACCATGAGGAAGAGATACCATATTTATTTGAGTCTTCAGGATCAAATACAAGAAAAGCATCAGACACATCAGAAGAAAACATCACAAGCTTAAATGAAATCAATCAACATCTGGATGGATAAGTGAAATCTATGGAAATCAATCAAGAGACATAGATGGTAAGAATGATTGATGTCATGAATAGTGCTAGACACACTGAGCAAGAAAGAACACTAGCTATTGATGATAGAAGGAAGATTACTAAAAAATCTACAAGAGAAAGAATATGAAATACAAAGATTAATAGAACATCACCATGACATTACAAATAAGATTATTCTTATGAGTCAAGAGGCAAAGAAAATGGATGTTGAACTCATTGAATGAATAGAAGCTATTGGTGAGCTAAGGGAAGAAAATGAAAAACTAAAATAAGAAATAAAAATTCAACAGCAGCATAATGAAATTATCAAGAAAGATGAAAAAAATAAAAGAATGGATGATTTTCTTGATGGACAATGAAGAATTAACAACTACACTGGTCTAGGCTATACCAAGAATGAAGAATCACTCAATCAAGCTGATCCAAAGAATGTCTATGCAAATCCAAGACTAAGAAAGCTGACATGCAATTACTGTGGAAAGCAAGGCCACACATCAAATGTATGTAGGAAAAAAATGAAAGGTATTCCTAAATCCACATCTTCATTCATAGGATTTTGTTATAAATGTAACAAGAAAGGACATAAAGCATATGAATGTAAGTCTGGGATGAAACAACCAAAGATGGAAACCTACATGGAAAAATACTGTCCTACTTAGAAAATGAACGAGCACACAACTCTTTAATACTAGAAGAAGAAAAAGCAAGCATGGAAGCCTAAAGGTCAAGAAACTTCCTATCAATCAAAAAGATTTGGTAACCACTATGTATGGGATTACAACACATGGAAAAATTGTACAGCATGTGGAAGATTTGGTTACATTGCTATAAACTGTATGAGATAGTAGACAAGAAATTCTAGAGGCTGGACTAACCATGCAATGAAATGCTTACACTGTCATAAATTTGGTCATCTCAAGAAATATTTCAGAGACTGAATGACAGAGACCATCACATTTCCCAATAGAAATACCACTGAAGACATCTGGAAGATGAGAAAAAAAATTTGGAGGAAAGATACCAAAAATGAAGAAGCTGATCTGAGCAATGCAATTGGTGAAACCCTATCTAATGGATCTGGTGACATCACCACCCCCACCTAAGAAGGACAAGTAAGTATGGAACTGCATTACACTAAGTAGTATTTTACATCAGTTCCATAATATGTTGATGAAATGCCAAATCAACATAAGTAAAGATGCATCATGATATTACTTGTTAAAATATGTGAAAACTATTCCATCGGGTAATACGTCACACCAAAATCCATTAGTATACACTCAAAGTTGAAATTTTCTGCACCTACCAAAAAATGTCGGTTAACTTGTAAAAGCTAATGTTGCTAGTGTAAACCAAAATTTGTTGGTAACAAAGCAAGTTGAAAAAAAAAAGTTGTGTTCGCAAAACACCAAAACCCGTTGGTAAAAGCAATAAGGTAGAGGGCTGCTCTAAAGCATCACATTGTCACCAAAGAGAGAATTTAATGTTTAACTCGATGACTCCATCTTCACACACCGAGGAGTGGTTGAGCATTAATGAATCATTTTAGGGAAAACGTCTATAAAAAGGTGATGGAAGTGTTTCATTATTCACCAACGAGCAAAGTAGAGTGACGAAAGTGAAATTTGAGCACATAGTGACAACATCATAGAGAAACTTTAACTCGACCCACAACACTCCAACAGATCAGTATCCACTGCAAAAGTAAATAGTAAGATCCTATGATAACCGAGAACTCTATTTTGTGCATTTACAGAAAGCTCTAAAATGTCTGAAACAATGGCCACAACTTCAAGAACCACCAAACTGAAGAACATCAAGAAGGATAAGGTTAAACCTATCAAGAATTCTACTTTTGAGGAACCCCATTATAAAATATTCCCAGAGTTTGCTTCACAACCCGACAATGTTGGAGCATTCTCGCGAATACTAGCTAGGGTTTTGCTTGTCGAAGACATGCGAGCATACATTCATTGCAAGATTGTAGAAATTGGTGACTTATAGGTGGAACAAGCTTTCAAGAAGCTATGCAATGATGAAGGATCTATTAAAGATGAGCACAAACACATAGAAGTGAAAGGGCTCACAAATGCCCTATTATTCCCAATGGTATTCAAGACTGAGTGGATTCGGTTAATACTGAGTAGAATTCACAACCAAAAGCTATAGATGGATGAGCCTAAAATGATAACCTGAGATTTTATTCATGCTGTCACTGGTTATCCAATAACTGATAAGGTAAAGGAATTAAAACACCCACCCAAGGCTGAAATTGAAAAGAACACACGAGCCAAGTCCGATGGTAGAGGACTTAAGGTATCCACTATCAGAGATGATGAACTAAAATTTGGAGCATGTGTCCTAGGATACAAATTCTTTCAAGCTAGAAGGATTACCAAAATAGCATTTGGAGTAGTGGATATATCATATAAAATTGTAAAGAAAGGAACTCAGTTGGATCTGTCATAACTTCTACTCAGCTAGTTAGAAGAAAACTTGAGAACAATAAAAAATGCAAAGACAAATACATGTAAGTTTGGCTCACTTATCATGTGTATTTTCTTTTACTTCCAAGAATATTTTCCATCAGTAGGAGATGTAAAATGGGATACCACTAGACCGGTCACAATGCAGATCATTGAATACATAACATCACTGGGAGACAATTTTGAGATAGTTATGGATGAGTACTTTACTGGAATCAAGGATGGAATGTAGAAAAGAGTAAGAATCCTAGAGAAACTTATTGAGAAATTCAAGAATGATATATGTTTCATGCTTGACATAGACCACACATACATCAATCCTGCTATACCAAGGAAAACATGGTTACAATATTTATACTGAGGTAAACATTGATCAAGAATCCAATGCAATTGATGCATTGATAAATGAACCCTTAGAAAAAATAGAACCAAAGTTTGACACTTATGAAGAGGCCAAAGTAAGAATCAAAACTAGCTTGGTTGTAAAGAAAAAAGGTAGGAAGATAGATTAAATGGTAAAGAACTTGAAGAAAAGGTTGTCGATTATAGAGGAAGAAACTGAACAATTAGAAGAAACTGAGGGACAGTCACCCGTCGGTGAGGCTAAGCAAGAAAGTGACTCTGAGTATACAAAGTTAGATACACCATTATCAATAAAATCTAAGAATCCTAGAACCATAGCTGCTTCAAGGACAAGAAATCAAATAGCTAAGGACACAAGTCCTTCACCCCTGAAGAAAGGTCAAGTAAGGACCTAAAAGAGGAAACTGGAAACATAGAAAAGAGGGCCAACAAAGAGAAGAAAGCTCATTAGAACCAGGGAAGATATTGAGGACACATAATAGGATGAGGGTGTTCACAAGGAGAAGAGTAAGGTCCCTAAAACCATTGTTCTGATATGTGCACTGATGGTTATGTCATGATCAATTAATGAGTCAAAAGTCAGAAGATGGTTAACTCTGGATCCCTTGGACCAGAACAAGATTGAAGAGGGAGTCATAAAAATCATGAGTACATTTAAATATTTACTAGTACAATTCTATGACAAAATTCCCAATGCACAATATGATAGAATATCTGCCAGATGGACCTATGCATTGAAGAATGAGAAAGAGGTAAGGGAAAGAGTTCTTGTATCTCTTATGTCTCCCAAATCCAAAATGGAAGAAATCAAGGAGATAATTGAGAAACATGCACATGAGTTCTCACCCAATATGAGAGCTTACAAGATACTTGATGGCAAGATAATACAACTAGAGAAGGAAAACAACAAATTTTGGATTAAGATACTCAACAGACCTACTAAGGAAACAAGTCCTGAGCCATAGAGATCTCTAACCGAGAATCAGGAAATCAAGAATGATCAAGCTAATGAGAGCACAAAACCAATTATCATCATAAATGTTGAATTGTATAAAGAATAAATGGACACCATAGGAAACAAGGATATGGATGTTGTAGATGAGACATGGCCAGAAACCACTATGGACAACATTGTGGACAACAAAGTCAATGAAAATACCTTCATCTTGTTGCATGATTTGCAGACCAAGAAAGAACTTGATCTCTCCAACCATAGACATCTCAAACTCTTTGCAAATGATTTGCATAGCATATCATTGCCTCCAAATATGATTTCATCAACAAATATCTCAACAATCAAAATGTTAGCTTCAACATCTTCCTTCAAGTAAAGATTATTGTTTTCACTAGTTCTTACAAATCCAATACTTATAAGATAGGAATGAAGTCTTTCATACCAGGCCTGGGGTGCTTGTTTCAATCCATATAGGACTTTTTGAAGTCTACATACCATGTCCCTCTTGTCTGGATCAACAAACCCTTCTGGTTGTTCAATGTATACCTCTTCTTCAAGTATTCCATTTAGGAATGCAGACTTGACATCCATTTGATATACCTTGAATCCTTTATATGAAGCATAATAAAGTAATATTCTTACTCCTTCTATCCTAGCAACAGGTGCAAAGGTCTCTCCATAGTCAATTTCTTCTTCTTGTGCATACCCCTTGCATACTAGTCTTTCTTTATTTCTTGTGACTTCTTCATTCCCATTCAGCTTATTCCTGAATATCCATTTTGTACTGATGACATTCTTGTCATCTGGTCTTGGTACAAGTTTCCATGTGCTTTGTTTATCTATCTATTCAATCTCTTCATTCATATCACTTATCCATTCATCATTATCTAGTGCAACATTGATAGATTTGGGCTCATAATGACAAATAAGACATCTTGTATTTAGAGACTTACTTATGGTTCTCATACCAGCCTTCTTGTCTCCAATGATCTGGTTCTATGGATGGCTCCTTTTGAGGTATCTTGTAAGTATAGATTCAGCTCTTTGTTTATCGGCTTGATCATCATTTTGTTCTTCATTCTGTTCTCCATCACTTTGTGCATCATTTTGAGAAATATTCTGATTAGAAGTATTTGTAGCCTGATGCTTATGTGAAATGATCTATTGCTTGAGAGCTCTACATTGTTAATTGGGTAGAGTTTTAGGTTCTTCATTGTAAGTGAACCTATTGTAGTCCTTTGGTTCTTTAGTGCTTTCCTTTTCATTTTTCTCTGCAAATTCATCTATCTTTACATTTGCACTTTCAACAATTTTGTTAGAGGCTTTGTTTAGACATTTATACACCTTGCTCTTGGTAGAATACCCTAAAAAGATTCCTTCATCACTCTTGGAGTCAATTTTTCCATTTCTATCATCTTTTAAGATATAACATTGACTGTCAAAAATTTTGAAATAACTTACATTTGGTGTGTATCCATACCATAGCTCATAAGGTGTCTTTTGGGTGTCTTTCTTCAATTGTACACTCTATTCACTGTGTAAACAGTAGTACTGACAACTTCCCTCTAGAAGATTTGGGTGATCCCTTTCTCTATCATCAGTGTCCTTGCACAATCAACTATGGATATGTTCCTTCTTTCAGCAATTCCATTATGTTGTGGTGTTCTTGGTGTAGAGACCTATATTTTGATTCCATGCTCATTACAAAAGTTAGTGAATTCATCTTAAATAAATTCTCCTCCTCTATCTGACCTTAAGCATTTTAATTCCTTACCACTTTTCTTCTCAACCATTGCTTTATACCATTTAAACATCTTAAATGCTTCTGATTTATCTTTTAGAAACATGACTGTCATCATTCTAGAGTAATCATCAACAAAGAGAATAAAGTATCTATCATAATAACTCTTTGTCCTCATAGGTGCACATAAATTAGTATGAAATTATTCTAGAATTGCATCAGATGTATGTGTTTTTCTTTTAAAACTAGACTCTGTCATTTTACCTTTTTGATAATTTTTACACATGATGTTGTTGGGCTTGGTCATTGTTGGTAAGCCTCTGACATTTCTCTTTTTTCTAATCTTTATCATGTTGTCAAAGTTTACATGACATAATCTTTTGTGCCACAACCACATGTCCTCTTTTGTAGCATTCAAACAAGTGGTGTCAGTATCATTTAGATAGAATAAATTACCTTTTGTCTACTCACCGGTACCAATCAGATTTCCTGATTTATTGAAGATCTTTGCCTTCTTATTTTCAAATGCTATGTCGTGACCTGAATTATTCAACTGAGAAACACTCAATAGATTATAATTCAATCCATTTACCCAATTACAATTTTCACATTTTATCTGGTTAGTCAACATTATGGTTCCTCTACCTTCAACTGGACAAGGTGTGTCATTACCCATTCTTACTGAACCACCTTTATAGTATTCAAAAGTCTCAAACTTTTGCTTATCACTGGTCATATGGTGAGTACAGCCACTATCTATTTCCCAAACATCATTTTTTCTAACTTTAGATATGAGAGTTGTTTCTACATACCTTTCTTCATCATCATCTGAATCATCCTTTACAGCCACAAACACCATCTCGATGTCTTCATCAAATTCGGTGTCAGTATCATCATCTTTGCATTTTTCTAGGTAACTGGCCTTCTTTCCTTTGTCCTTATAGTCTCAGGTATCTCTTCTTTCTGATTGTCGTTAGCTTTTGTAATCACCTATGTTAGACTTCTTTTCAAATGATCTGTCATTACTTCTGTCATCTTTTCTTCTATTAGTACATCTTGCAGCAAAGTGTCCAATCTCTTTGCAATTAAAACAAACAAGTGGTATTTTACCTTTGTATTTACCTTTGCCTCTCTGCATTCTTCTAGCCATAAGTGCTTCAATTTCATCAAGATCATCTTCTTCACTTTCACTATCACTATCTTTTCACATAGTGTTTTTATGACTTGATTTACTTATTCTCATAGAAGTTTTGAATGCAAACTCTATATTTGGTAAGACACTATTATCAAAGTTATTCATCTCAAATGAAATCAGTCTTCCAATTAAACTATCTAGAATAACATTGCTATTTTCTGCTGCTCTCATTTCTTGAATGGAAGATACTCTAATAGCATAAGTAGGCAATAAGGTTCTTAGAATTTTACTCACCACTGTATCTTCTTCTAGTATACCTCCAACTCCTCGGATAGCATTGAATACCTCTTTGATTCTTGTGTTGTACTGAGTGATGTTTTCACCTTCTTTCATTTTGAGATCATCAAACTTTCCTCTAAGGATTTCTTCCTTGGCTCTCAAAACATTCTTGTCACCACCATGTACAAGCATCAATTTGTCCCACACCTTCTTTGCAGTTTTGCAGGTTTTGACATCTTCAAATTCAGCATCAGAGAGTGATGAAGCAAGCTCTATCATCATGCAATTGTGCTCATGCTTCTCTCTCAATTGTTTTACTATTGGTTCTCCTCTGGGCAACACATATTCTGCATCTAAGTATTGAGTAACATCATTACCAATACATGATAAGTGGAGTCTTATTCTTCTCTGCCATGAAGCAAAATTATCTTTGTTCAATTTGGGCACATCTCATTTGTTCATCTTGTGATCTTTAGCTTAGGTCTTGAAACCTTCCTTCTAAGCACACAAGCTATGATAACAATTGTTCATAATAACTGAGAGGGGGGTGAACAGTGGCCTCAAAAATTAATCCTTAAATCAACCCTTAAAACTTATAACCACTAATTATGTCTCAAGTTATCTTCTTCCCTACAAGATGTATGCCTTGAAATACTTTAATCAATTTTCTACTTGTTGAATTGCTTTGCTAATCTCTCTTCTGCATGATTACCGATAAGTAGTAAACTTATTTACTGAAACATAGTAAATATGTAGAGTATACTGATAAATCCAGAAATGTATATGTGAAATGTAAAACAGTAAAGTGATAAACCATAAACACATAACACAAGGATTTTAATGTGGAAACCCTGTTAAGGGAAAAACCACTGGGACCAGTACCCCAAATTTTCACTCTTATGAAGTGAGCCCTATTAAGAGCCAACCCTATTAAAGGTTACAAACACACTGTTAGGTGTGACTTTGTTAGAATATTTAGAAATAGTTTTTCAACTAGTATCTGGCATCTAATGCTACCATCCTTGATCAAACACTCACTTGGCCTATCAATAGGTATCGTGCATATCCAATGCTACTTTTGTGATGAAACTTTTTGATACTCCTTGGAATGTATCTCAATTGAAAAAGAATTTTAAGTCCTGCTCTGTTAAGAGGCTTATATGATTCAATGGTTAAACTAAAACACTAATGATCTGTTCATACATACAACTCAATTGTAGATTTTTAGATCTATTGTAGGTCCATTACTTCACTGATCAATATAATCAAATATATACCTTTTCTCCACACTTGCTCTGCTTTGTGATGCTTGTCTCACTATTCGTCGGTGTCTGGAGAATCTAGCTCTTCCTCTATCTTGTTGATCAAGACTGGATGAAGACTTTCTTATCCATCAAATTTTCTTTAGCATCTCTCCTCTTCTCTTGTTCACCCCACAATTTGTAATGAATTGGGTTTGTCTCTATATAGACATGATTTCCCCTTTTCTTAGCTTTCTTCATTCTTGGCATTTTCAACAATTCTTGCTAATAGATTTAAAGAAAAACTCCTTATTTATCTCAAAGAGATCTTCTTGCCAACTAGACAAATCAGCTTTAAATAAATTACTTATCTTTGACTTTATATGGATGATTAAAACAATGATAAGTATCTGTTAACTCTATCTTTAGCTTCTTGACAACTAAGCATTTTGTCATTTTTTGAACTCTCTATTCTATCGGTCAACACTTCAGTTAGTCATCGGTGACAACTGACTGTTTCATCGGTGTGACTTCAATTGTCATTGGGATCTTCATCCTTTGTTTTCTCTGTTGGGTAACATTGAAATTATTTTCGTCGGGTTACTCTGTGTTTTTCTCGTCGAACAACACTGTAACTCTACTCATTAGTAATGTTGTGGATTCTTTCGTCAAGTAACACTGTGACTTATCTCTTTTACTCTGACCGTCAGTGTACACTCCGTCGGTGTATGCAGTCACTTAGTGAATACTTGACTTGTATGCATTACAGATAGCATAGTCTTTATTCATCGGTTCTTTGAAGTCTTTTAGCAGTATTCCATGACCATATAGATTATATCAAGTTGACATCAATGACAATACAATATATTAACTAATTTAATGCCTTGCATGATCATCAACTTAATATCTTCAAACATTCAATCACTTACATGTCATCATCTATGTCAGGAACAATATGTGTTAATATGTCCCTTGTTGTTTGTAGCACTTGTGATTCCTTTTTCTCCTTCCTAATATTTTCTTGCATAACTTTTCGTTGACATATTTATCCATACTCAATTAGAGATTCATAATCTAATGTAGTTGGATCACGTTTTGGTATCTCTATTATTTCATCAAGCGTAACTTGTAGTTTTTTTTCTTGTTCTTGTTCTTCTTCTTCTTGGATATTGTCTAGGAAGTACCTCAATGTAGCACCATAGAAATATCCTTTGCTTGGTTATATGTACTCGATGAAGGCTTTGGTGGTGTTGATTCTTTTACTTGCTGCTCAGTATCTGCCTGTCAGTTGGGGGTGGACGTCTCCACATAAACCTTTGATTTATCTACATCATCTCCTTCAACATCCTTAGGAGTAGCATCATCTTTCTTCTCTTCTTCACCTTTATATTTGTGCTCTTCATCTATTCCTTTTGGTTCTCCATCTAATACATTTTGTTCATTAGTTGTATCTTTCTATTCATCATTACCCTTATCTTTGGGTATGCTTGCATCTGGCTCAGGTGACTTCTCCTTTTATGAGATAATATTGATAGCCTTTATCACTAGTGGCATTTGGGCCGGTATATTCACCTGTGCAGCATTTGCAGTTGTGTCATGTTCGTCGGTTTTGTTTGGGACAACAGTGACATCTTCATCTTTCTATATATCATCTATAGGATCTTCTCCAGTAATATTAATGATAGTATTATTGGGCCATGTTTCATATGCAGTGTCCATATCCTTCTTAGTTGTTGTGTTCAATGCTTCTTCATTATCCTCACTATCATTTATAAAAATGTGTTCTCGGCTCGGTTTATCTTGATCTTGTTCATTATGAGGCTCCTCGGTAAGAGCTAATTGTGGCTCAAGGCTTGAATAATTTTTAGGTACATCAAGTATCTTTCTCCATTCATCCTCACTTTTCTGTCAAGCTCAATTTGATGTCCCTGTAGCACTTTCTAGGCTCTTAATTTTGGTGAGAACCTGTTGGAATGTTGCTTCATAATTTCTTCAATCTCTTCCATCTTAGATTCAGGTGGCATAACTAAAACTAGGGCTCTTTCCCTTATTTGTTTCTCTTCCTTTAGTGCATATGTCCACCTTGCCAACAATACATTCATAAGTTCTTGTGGAATCTTATCTTCAAATTTTATTGGTACATATTTGAATACACACATTGTTGTAACAATTGCTTCTTCTAACTTATCCTGGTCCTCAAGGTCCAGAGTTAGACATTTTCTAATCTTGGGGTCAGTTATTGAACCTGAATTAATAATTGATGCACATACCTCATCAATGGTGGTAGGGAACTTATTTTTAACAGGTTTTTCATCCTTTTAAGTGTCCTCTATGTCTTCCTTAGTTCTAAGGAACTTTATTCTTTTTGTTGGTGCATTTTTCCTTGTTTGAGGCTTCCTTTTGTATGTCCTTACTTGTCCTTTCTTGATCGGTGAAGGAATTGCATCCTTTGTTGTCTAACTTCTGGTCCTAGATGCAGCAATAGTCCTAGGTTTCTTTGCTTGGTGTGGTGGTGCATCAAAGTCTGTAGATTTTGAGTCACTCAATTTTTCTTCTTCACCGATGGGTGACTGTCCCTCGATGTCATCCTTTTGTTCAGACTCTTCATCATTCACTGACAACTTTTTCTTTAGTGTCTTTACCATTTTCTCTTTCTTCCTATCAATATTCTTCACAACTAAGCCTATTTTAATTCTTTCCATGGCTTCTCCATAGGTTCCAAACCTAGGTTGTGACTTGTCCAATGGTTCATTAATCAATGCTTCAATAGCATTAGTGGCTTGATCAATGTTGACCTCATAGTCAAGTGGTGCCAACCATGCTATTCTCGATACAACTAGTTTGATATAGGTGTAATCGGTGTCCACCATAAAACATATATTTGTTTTATACTTTTCCACAAGTTGTTCTAGAATCTTCATTCTTTTATGTATTCTTTCCTTAAATCCAGTGAAGTATTCATCTATAACTGATACAAACTTGTCACCTAGTGACTTGATGAATTCACTAATTTGTATGGTCATTGGTCGAGAAGTATCCCAATTGACATTTACTATGGATAGAAAGAAGTTCTGAAAGTATAAAAATGTACACATTAAAAGTGATCTGAACTTACAAGAATTTGACTTTGTAGACGTGATTGTCCCCATTTTTTCATCCAACTACTTTAGTAGAAGCTCAGATAGATCCAATTGCAGAGCTTTCTTTACAATCTTATGGGTAGTGTCAACTACTCCACATGCTATGTTGTTTAACCTGCTAGATTTGAATATCTTATAGCCTAGAACACATGTACAAAACTTGATTTATAGATCGGTGATGGTGTTAACCTTCAATCCTCTATTATCCCATACTGCTCCTATCATATTTTCCATTTTGGGTCGAGGAGGATGTTTAAGTGCTTTTTCTTTATCAGTTATAGGATAACTGGTAACAACATGTATCACATCTCTGGTGATCAGTTTAGGCTCATCTAGCCATATATTTTGGTCGTGCACTATTCTCAGTACTACTCAAATCCATTCGATCTTAAAAACCCTCAGGAACATTAGGGCACATGTCATCCCTTTGACCTCAATATGTTTGTGTTCCTCCTTAATGGTTTCTCCTATTCAAAGCTTCATGTAATTTTGATCAACTTCAAGCTCTCCTATCTCGGTGATCTTGCAATGCATGTAGGAACGGGCATCTTCAATTAATAAAACCCTAGGTGGAATTCTGGAGAATGCACCAGCTTCATCGGGTTGCGAAGCAACCTCTAGATAGATTTTATACTTTGGTTCTTCACACATGGAGTACTTTATCAGATTCACCTTCTTCTCCTTATCATTCTTGATCTTGGTTGCACAGGAAGTGGTTGCCAGGATTTCATGAATTTAGGGCTTTTCCAAAAAATAAAATAGTGATCTTGGTGATATTTGTTACTTACTTTAACCTCATGTAGTTTTTGTTTTTTGGAATCTGAATGTCGTAAATCTGCTTGGAGTTCTCTGCAATTTGGTTGCTCTTGTTTTTCTCTTCTCTGCTATGCTTCTTCACTCTAAATCGCTGGTGAATAATGAGCTCTTCCATCGCCCTATTTATATACGGTGCCCTAAGTGGCACAATTAATTCTCTACCCACTTGTCAGGTGTCAAGGATGGAGTTGCTTGGGTTACATGCCAATCTTTGTTTCGGTGAAAATGTGATGCTCGGGGCAAGTGTTAACTTACTCAACTTTTCACATGTTTACTGATGGATCTTAGTATTCTAGAAAAGACAACAATGCTATTTACTTGATTACCGACGAGTCTCAGGTTACATTGATTAACTTGGTTTTCTCATGTATACTAACAATTCTTGGTATGCTTTGACAACTTAGGTTTTGTATGTTAACCGATGCTTTTTGGTATGTATTAACCGATGAGATTAAATTCACAAAATCATAACAAGTAATACCATAGTGCATCTTTAATCATGCTAGTTTGGAATTTTAACTATGTATAATGGAACTGATGCAAAGTATAACTTAGTATAGTGCAGTTCCATACTTACTTGTTCATCTTAGGTGGGGTGGTGATGTCACCAGATCCATTGGATAAGGTGTCACCAGTAGCATTTCTTGGTCTAACATTATCAATGTTTGTAGCTTTCCTCCACTTTTTTTTTCTCATCTTCCTGATTTCTTCAATTGTATTTCCATTGGCAAAGGTGTTGGTCTCTATCACTCGGTCTCTGCAGTCCGTGCTTAGATGACCAACTTTATGATAGTGTAAGCATGTCATTCTGGGGTTAGTCTAGCTCCTAGACTTTCTCATCCATTTTCTCATACAGTTTGCATCTATGTGTCCAAATCTTCCACATGCTATGTAGCTTTCCCATGTATTGTAATCCCAAACATATGAGTTATCGGCTCTTTTTGATTGATAGGCAGTTTCATTTTCTTTAGGCTTCCATGCTTGCATTTTCTTCTTCCTGCATTCAAGAGATGTGTGCCCATGCATTTTTCAAGTAGGAAAGTATTTGTCCATGTAGGTTTCCTTCTTTGGTTGTTTCACCTCAGATTTACATTCATATTCTTTATGTCCTTTCTTGTTACATTTATAACAATTTCCTATGAATGAAGGTGTGGATTTAGGAATACCTTTTATTTTGTTCCTGCAAACATTTGATCTATGGCTTCATTTTCCACAGTGATTGCCTTACTACTTTCTTGGTCTTGGATTTGTGTAGACATTCTTTGGATAATCTTGGTATGGAGATTCTCCATTCTCGGTATACCCTAGTCCAATATTTTTGTTGACTCTCCTTTGTCGATGCAAAAAATCATCCTTCCTTTTGGTGCTTTCTTCAGCTCTCTTGATCATGTCATTGTGTTGTTGCTGAAATCTCACTTCATGCTTCAGTATTTCATTTTCTTCTCTTAGCTCACCAATAGCTTTTATCTTTCCATTCAGTTATATGTTCATTTGGCTTGCCTCCTGACCCATAAGAATAATCTGATTGGTGATCTCATAATGATTGTCTTTAAGTCTTTGTATTTTTGACTCTTTCTCTTGTAGCTTTTCAGTAATCTTCCTTCTGTCATCAATAGCTAGTGTTCTTTCTTGCTCATATTGTCTACCATTATTCATAACCTCAATCACTCTTACCATCTATGTCTCTTGACCGATTGCAGTGATTTCACTTGTCTAGCCAGATGTTGATTGATTTCATTTAAGCTTATGATGCTCTCTTCAGATGTGTCTGATTCTTTGCTTGATGTAGATCCTGAAGACTCAAATAAATCAAGTATCTCTTCTTCATGATATTTTGTTTCATTACAGCAAGATGCCATAATCTTTCTTTCATCTAGCAACTGTCTCATCTTGATTCTATCTTCTTTATATTGTTCATAGAATATCTGTATCTCTATGTTATGATTCTCAATACTCTTGTCTAGCTTGTACCTTTCCATTGTATGATCTTTTTTCTTAAGTCTTTGAACTGTTCCAAATAAGAGATCTAGCTCTAATACCAATTGTTGGAAATAATGGAATGGTATATTGAGAGGGGAGGGGTGAATCAGTACCCTCAAAAATTTTATCACTTAACCTTAATCCTTTTGGTAATATAATTGATTACAAAAAGGATAAAGGTTAAGTGATAAAAGTTTTGAGGGTACTGATTCACCCCTCCCCTCTCAGTACATTATTCCATTATTCCAACAAAAGGAAGTATAAAAAATTTGAATAAGTCAATAACTTGTTTTGGCTTCGAAAAAAGTGTATCGAACAAAAGAAAAACTTATCCTTATTGTTGTTAGAGAAATTACTTGATTAATGAGTCACTATGAATTAAATATGTTCCCTCTCTTCTCTCCTAAACTCTAGAAAAAAATAATGTTTTTTACTAAGTTAGTGTAATTTGAAAAGGGTTAGTCTTCTCCTAAAAAGGATCACATCTTGCATCATGTTAAAGAAAAGAAATGTGTGTACGTAAGTAAATTATAATCCAAGTATCTCATAAGGAAGTGTGTGTAAGATTTTATAAATTACAATTAGGCTATGTGTCTTAAAAAAATTCATCAAATGTGTATTTTACTTTGAAAGGGATTGAATAGAGTTTGAGTTGTTTGGAACTAACGATATCTTGTTGTTGGGTAGCTATAATAGTGTATAAGAGGATAAAATTTATTAATGATAAATAAAATATGTAAATTCCTTATACAATGTTAGTAGCATATATTAAAAGATGAATACTAACTTTCTAGTGTGCTACAAGAGATTTTTTTCAAAGTACATGTCTATTAGGTTTTAGTGCAAAATTTTTACTAATGTTCTGCATGACTTTCAAGTAGAAATTTTTTCAATGCCTTTTTATCTTGGTTAGAAACAAGTTAGAAGTAATTTGTGATAATAATGATGGTAATAGGAATCTTAAATTAACTATATCATTTAGGGTTATCAACTTAAATTTTGTAAACTTCTTTTATTTATCATTTTGGCCATGAATGTTAAGGAAAAGGATTTTTTTTTATGTTAGCAAAATGAATATGAAGTATAAACCACAATGTTTGATTATAAATATCTTTATGATTAACACATAGTAGTATTAAAATTGTTTCACATATTAGGATAACCTTTTTCCAAAATTACTATGTTTAGGAAGAAACTATGACTTATTATGGTAGACAATTATTGGTGTTAGAAATGAATAAAAATTATAATAGGAAAATGATGACTTCCAGGAGTAAGTCATATCCTAGGGGGGGGATATAATTCCCCCCTAACCATGATCTATAATTAGGAGCACTAAAAGATGTAATTAGAACACGAGGGTTGTTTGAAGGTACATTTTTGTCTAGGTGCTTGATTCTAAATGATTTGATCTAAAATCCATCTTGATAGTGGTATATGTATTCTTGTAAGGTTACTAAACTAAGGGGATGCGATACTACAAGATTGAGCTTGATAATATGATTTATGATTAGGACCTTGAATATTACATAGTACAACTCATTTATTGTGATCTATCATGATATTTATGTTCGCATGTTTGTATGATGATATATCTTGTAGCAATACCTATCATGTTGATAATGTCTATTGTATTTAGATTTGGACAACAATATTTGTTAGATATGGACTCCTATGTTTTGATTATCATAAGTACTGATGAAATTTTTTATCAGATGGATATAGGTTTTAGATAGTACCTTTCTATTGTTTAAAGGATAACCTTTTTTGTACATGTTTACTTTCTGGTTGTTAAAGATCAATTCCTTGATTACGATATTTATTATATTATGATTATGATTTGGGATAACCCTGCTAACCCATCATGTTCACGTATATAATCTACTTGGCGCACTTGCAGGATGAGGGGAGGTAGTTGTAGTCACTCATGTGGGCGATCTACACGATGTCGCACTCCTCCTTCCTTGTTTTCTATTGTTTGTGTATATATATACATACTTACCTCATTGTAGATGTAGGGATGTTCAAGTACCAGGCATTGACACCACCTAGCTACACAGGTCTAAGTGTGCCTTAAAATCATCGAAAAGATGTTGATTCAGAGACAGTCCCAAAGTTCACACAAGGCATACCCAATGGACATGGACTTGTGTTCTGATAGTTTTTTGATCCCGATGGGGGATTGGTTATAATTTTACTTGATTCATCAATTTTTATTTTGGGGGTTTGGTTTATATTTTTTTATGTCTTGTGAGTCTGCTTATTAAGGATGTTGTTGTTTATATATTTCATTATTCTTGCTTGGAATGATATAAGTATTCATATATGGGTGCACACGTATATATATATATATACACACACACACACACACATACATACATACATACATACATACATACATATATATATACATACA
>MU227430.1:376503-391648 GCA_018584345.1 Thuja plicata
CTATACAGATCTGACAGTGAGATCTAGATCAACGATCAAGATCCAATACCCATACCATGATGGTATTACAATTAATGCTTACAATGAGTCATGCATAGGATAAAATAATTAAATGCATAACTAACTCTATATAAGAATATTAAATGCATACATTAGTCGGCCCAAAAATCTTATACAAGTCGGCCGGATCACTTATCCTTTAAGTTTGTATCATTCTTGACAAGTATACAAAAACTATTCTGCTCGGCACTTGACTATCTGTCACTCGACATTTAACATCTCTGTCTTTTACTCGGCTCGGCAATGTAACTAGGCATGCTAAAAAACTGCTCGGCCTTGAATAGTTGTAGCTCGGCCACAGTGATAGCCAACTAAAACTGCCTAATGAAATGACTAAGTGTTGGGCACTAATCATCAATAGAACTTAGAGATTAATAGAGTTTTCTTGCAAGCAATAAAATGAGCCATCTTTGAGAGCCTATCAACAAAAATAAAGATGGAATCATTACCTTGTGTTTTTAGCAACCCAAATGTAAAATCCATGCTCAAATTTGTCCATGATTTTGTTGGCACATGTAAGGGCATATACAACCTATTATTTTGTTTTTCCTTTAGCTACCTGACAAATTATACACCTCTCCACATACCTGGTTATGTCTCATTTCATCTTTGGCGAGTAGTATTTATCTTCTACTAAGGTTATCATCTTATCCTTTCCAAAATATCCAACCATGTCATTGCTATGAAACTTAATGATGATATTTTCTCTCATAGAACCACCCAGAATGCATAACTATTTTCCTTTTAATAGATAGTGATCCCAAATAAGATATTTGCCCTGAATATTCTCCATTTGCCCAAGTTCTGGATTTTTCCAATGCTCAACAACTTCCCAAAAATTATTGTCAGATTCATATAAGTTCAAATCCAATTACTTTGGAATCCATGGTAATTTAAAGTACTACATTCCTGCTCAAGGCATCTATAACTTGTTTTTTCTTCCCCGATTTATATTTCAAAAAAATTTATAGCCTTGTACAAAAGAGACCCATTTTGTATGCCCATTACTCAATTTCTTTTGTGTGTTTAGATATTTTAAAGAAATATAATATATAAACAACACAAACTCCTTGGAAACTAGATAATGTTTCCAATGTCTCAAATCTTGTACAATTGCATAAAGTTATATATCATAAGTTGAATAATTATTTCACACATCATTCAAATTTTCACTAAAAAAGGCAATGGGATTACCTTATTAACTAAGTACACCTCCAATACCCACATGTGAAGCATCACACTCCACCTCAAACACTTTATCAAAATTTGGTAATGTCAATATAAGAGATTCAATGACCTTCTTTAGATACTGGAAACTTTCCTTATCTATTTTAGTTGACAAAAATTCCCTACCTTTGGTGCAATTTTTTATGGGTGCTACAATGCTATTGAAATTGTGAATGAACTTTCTATTGGAAGTATCCAACCCATAGAAACTTCTCACCTCTATTATTCTATGTGGACTAGGCCATTCAAGAATGACTTAATTAGCCTTATCTGCATCCATTATGACACCATCAATAGAAACAACGAATCCCAAAAAACAATACTCTTTTGCATGAAACTGCACTTCTTGAAATTGGCACAAAGTTTCTCTGTCCTCAACACCCCTAATATGATTCTCAAGTGTTACAGATGTTCTTCTTTTCATTTACTAAAAAATAATATATCATCAAAATAAATCACTACAAACTTACCAATGTAGGGACATAGCACAATATTTATTAGCCTCATAAAAGTATGAGCATTTGATAAACCAAATGGCATAACCATCGAATCATATAAGCCATATCTAGTTTTGAAAGTTATTTTCCATTTAGCCCCTTCTTAGATACGGATCTGATGATACCCACTCTGCAGATCAATCCTGGTAAAATATGTTGATCTTGAAAGAACATTCATCATGTCATCTAGACGAGGTATGGGAAAGAGATGTCTAATGGTGATCCTATTGATTTCTCTATTTTATGTACACATCCTCCATGTGTCATCCTTCTTTAGGGTCAATAATGTTGGTACAAAAAAGGAGCTCATGCTTTCTCTTACCAAACCTTTTCTTGTAAGTTATGTCACTTGTTAATTCAGTTATCCATGTTATGTTGGACTCATTCTATAAGTTTCTTTATTAGGCAGACTCACTCCAGGGATAAGATCAATATAAGATTTTTTTATGTCTCTCTCTTTGGTGGAAGACCATTAGGTAATTCTTCTGGGATAACATCAATAAATTCCTATAATATATTAGTTTCTTCTTGTGGTATCAACAAGTCTTCATCTTCTCATTTTTACACTTCCAATGCATAACAATACCCTATAACCTTCATCTCTTTGACAACTTCCCTTTTAGATAGCATATTCTCACTTTTTCATCACCCTTTAGAGGCAATGAAATTACCTTAGATCTATCCTTCCAAAAGGTGTATATATTTTTATCTCAATCATGAATTACTTTCCTATCATAATTCGATGGTATACCTAGCAAAATAGGGCATACATCCATTGGGATGACTTCACACAACACCTCATCCTTGTAGACCTATCCTATGGAAAATTTAACAAGACACCTCTTAACAACCGTAACTTCATTTCCCATTTTGAACCATGCAATACGGTAGGGGTGAGAGTTCTTTTCACACTATAAATTTAGTTTATCTCTTATTTATTTTGAACCCATATTCTCACAACTAACCTCATCAACACTTACTTGACATACCTTTCCACCTAAAGTGCATCTTTTGTGAAATATATTGATTCTAAGTCATGAATCATCAGGCCCTTTCTCCTATGCATCCTCCTTTATTGTAACCATCATTATCCTCCTCGTCATGAGACTTTCTCCTAGATCTGGTGATACCTCTTGTTCTGCTCCATTCTCAACTTGAGCTAGATTAACCCTAAATGTTCCTTATTAATTCATGTCTTGCATGTTATAATTGGATCATTCAAATGCTCTATGGCCTTCTTCACCATAACTAAAACAATTGAATGGTATTCTTTGGCCTTCCCATCATCTATCACTGCCATAACCTCGACCTCGTTGAAACCCTCTTCCTCTTTGTTGATTTGATGGAGATTGGCAGGTTTGTTCTTGTTTCTCTGTTCCCTAGGATATTTCTCCCCAGCCATAAATTGAGCTATCACGTGATGGGGATAATGTACCCCTTCTCGCTCCTCTATTCCTTTATAAATACTATCAACTTTTCTTGTCTTCTGCCTTTAAGGAAAGCTAATATGCCTCTATCATAGTAGTGACTCAATGCATGCTCAACTTATCTTAGATAGAAAACTTCAATCCATGAACATACCTCGCAATCATTTTTTCATTTGTTTCATTGTGGTCCACATGGGTGGATAATTTTTAGAACACACTTGTATACTGTTCTACAGTAGACAATTTTTTTTTCCAGATTCTGAAATCTTCAAAAAAGGGTTTGTGCATAGTCCACAGGAAAAAAAATTTCTTTCAATTTCTTCTCCATATTATCCCAAGTTATTATCTTTTCCCTTCCCTCTGAGGTTCTTCTTTTTTCAAATGATCCCACCAAATCATTGCATTTCCTTTTAACTTTGTGCATGCAAATTTTACTTTCTTTTCTTCTGTCATACATGATTCTATTCAAAGAATTTTCCCATGTTGTTTTTCCAATATATCATCTCCTCTAGTTTAATAATACCTTCATAATCTAATACTTCAATTTTGATCCCATCATTTCTCCCTTCTAATTCCCTAACCATCCTTTCATCAAGTGTTAGTTCATTTGACTACTCTTCCTCTTCTTCAACTTCTACATGTTAGTTTGTACCTCCTTGGTTTACTTCATCATTAGAGTCACCTCCTCTTTGTCTTTCCATTATTTCTACGAGCTCTACTACTTGCCTTTAGAGTTTCTACATGTCTCTATGCATATGTGCATGACCTCTTCTTCCTCTTCCTCCCACGACCATTTTCCTGCTCTTATACTAGATGATGCAAGAAGATTTTTAAACCTAAATCAATACTCATAAATGAAAACCAAAAAAACAAAATAAGACTCATAATTCAATTCTGCTTCACTATTATCCAATCCATTCTGCTACTACAATGAGAGAACAAAAATTTAACTACAATCTGGAAATTACCTATTTGACAGATTTTTACAAAAATATTT
This sequence comes from Thuja plicata, assembly GCA_018584345.1. Lineage (NCBI taxonomy): Eukaryota > Viridiplantae > Streptophyta > Pinopsida > Cupressales > Cupressaceae > Thuja > Thuja plicata. The sequence goes on from MU227430.1 coordinate 380,712, forward strand.
TTTTTCCATTTTTGGTTATTTTTAAAAATATTCCATAAGCTATGAAAATATCAAATTATTTATATTTAATTCGAGTGTCATCACTTGTAAACTCACTAAGAAACTACATACATAAAGGGAAAGCTATTAAAAAAATTAAAAAATTGGAAAATCTTGAAAAAATAGTAAAAGCTAATTTTGAGGCCATATATGGTGGAATTTGACCCCAAAAATATGTCAAGGTTTAGTTAAATCAAATATATTCCACTTTCATATTTTAGAATTCTGGAAGACATGTCTCCTTGTAAAATTTCAGCCTAAACAAACAACCGAATCAAAAGTTATGACTATCAGAAATCCCTGCATCAATTTTTTCTCTATTCCACTAGATTAACAAGCGATAATAGAAACCACTATATATATACACATTAAATATAGATCCTTACCTATAATTTTATGATGGGAACTAAAATTATAATTATCATTACTCATGAGGAACAAACAAATCTTTTTCTTAAAGACTAATACTAACCAACCTATCATTATTTTGCGAAATAATATGGTCACCGTGCATTACTCTTAAGATGTGACATTATAATAAAAAGTTATATAAAGATATGACATGTAGAAGACCTCTTTCTTTATACAAAGAAATCAGCTTAACACCAATTCTCTAAAAGGTGGACGAATGAATTGAATGTGGAGTCTAAATGATTGGCGTAATCTCTTGTAAGACATATTAAGCTATAAATATCATTTTCTCATATCGCATTTGACATTCCTCTCATAGGTACTAGAATCAAATTTTAATGTGAACAATATTTGAAGTGCTATTTCTGGTATATTTCTATTTAGTAAACTTGATTCACAACTAGAGTAAATTTGGTTTCTTAGCTTTGTTTTTATATCTTTTAAGTTTTTCGCGGATGATGAATGTTGTGTTAGTTAAATCAGCTATTTATTTGGGTAATTAATTCCAATAGTATAAATCTAGAGAATAAGATCCCTTGAAAAAATAATGTAAGCTTATTTTTTGAAATTTTGGGTAGTATCAAATTTATTAGGATCTCTATTTAAAAAATATAATTCAAGCTAAGCTGCAAACAAGAGTTGCGTTGCAACCAGAGTCCTTGCCTGATGAAAAAAAGGGCAAAGATGTTCTATGGCTTGTGGTCAACATAGATTGGAGGTTTGGTGTATAGATCCCAAGGTTACTTTATGTGGAGGATAGAAATGATCGATTAGGCTACACATATACTATTTACAATTTATATTTTCTTATCTAATTAAAATTTAGTTATAGAGGAAAACTGCTAACTTTTAAGTAAGAAATCTTTCAATTATTTATTTTTTAGATCACAAACAATGGCATAAAGTTGATAGATGAAACATATATCTACATTACACATTAATAGTAAAGAAAGAATAAAGTAAATGGTTATATGAATATTCAGTGGTTGGATTGTTCATAAACACTTTGACAAGATCCATAATATTCAACTGTGCATATATGAACATAACATACCAAAAGAATTAAGAATCCACACATAGCATGATTGAATCAAATAACTCAGTAGAAATCTTTGTCCACGTTAAGGATGTTATCAACTTTAGATAGTATTATCTGCAACCATAACATAAGGAAAATATTAAAAATAAGCCCCAATATTCAAGAGAAATTAATATAATAATAATAATAATAATAATAAAGGGAAGCTATCTTAATCTTTATCTTCATACTCAGATAGTAAAGAGTAACCAGTTTTAAAATCTCAAAAAAAATAATAGAAAGAATGTTATTGATACTTGGCGTGGCTCTCACATATCTAGACACTATTTAGTGTCTTTGTACACTTGAGATCTTCGACACAAGTCCCATGAATTCCTGTTGAATAGGTTTGCATGAATTTTTTTAGTATAAGCTTCAACATGTAGACAACCATATGTTATACTATTGTGAATACAATGGGCTTCAAGTTTGTGAGGATAAACTGGAGGAACTAGAAATATAAAATATTATCCTCAAATTAGAATTAGGCAACAGTAATGAGATACTGAAAGACCAGACAATAGAATTTATTTATGATTTGTGCTTTGAAATCTATGTTATTGTTCTTTAAACGATGTCTCTCGTGTATAAAATGAGAAAAACGTTTAAGGAAATTTGATTTGGAACATTCATAATAATAATACATAGTCAAATCAACAAAAATATTGGCTACTAGTATTACATGATTATATACACCTAGCAACAGAAGGTTTGATGCCTTGCATGACATTGAGTATGGATAAGAGAATTGTTTTTTTGCAACTTATTCATACCTTAACATGGTGCACCTGATCTGATAATAGAAGCAACTTTAGCTGCCACTATTGCTACAGTAAAATTGGGATCTTCCTTAAGGAAGGTCATTAGATCCAACCTTGATTAACTATAACTCCTATTGTTACCATATGAAGGACTTCTGATTCAGATATGTAATTATCCATTGTATTGCAATCGGATTTGAAAAGATAAAGATAATTTTATCTATATAATTTTAATTTTTTTCTTCCTAAATAATTATATAATTGATATAGAAGATAAAGTGAAATGAAGACGCACAAAATTACAGCTTGATTTCTGTAAGGTCTTTCCAAGGAATTCTCTTTTCCTTGTGATGATTGTACAGAGAGTCTCATTATTACAATTTGTACTCCATTTGGCACTATGTCTTGGAATAAAAAAAAGCACAAAAATATATAATAAAGAAGAAGGAAGCATAACAGAAAGGCGAAATTGCTTAGAGGAAACCATAACTCTCAGCAAATAAATAACATTGGAGCTATGAATGTTGAAACAGAGGCAAGATGAGGGCTAATTATGATAAGTATAAGCTACAAAGAATATGATCCCACAAGAATAGAAAAAATAGAGAGAATCAAGATAAATCCCCATTTGAAACAAAAGTAGAGTGTATGGCACTGGTAAACCCCAAACCACAGAAAATCGTTAATTGTGAGCAGCAACATGAAACAAAAACTATCACCATTTGTTGCATAAAGAAGAGAAGAGATATAGTATCCCTTCCTAATAGAGAGGATTATGGGAGATTAGATCTATTAAACATATAATTGGGTCCATGATTTGCAAGAATATCAGCAGAAATTAAGCATATTTTAAAAGGTAATATGGCAGACTAAATAATCATTAGTGAGTTTTACTAGATAATACATATGAGTAAATATTCAAACAACTATATGTAAAACACTCAGAGAGTGTTGATAAGTATTTTAAAATCATATGTGAAAATTTTGAACTGCGTACAGTCTTGTTCCCAAAATCAAAATAAAATAAATATAAAAGTGTCTGAGGTGTATGGGACTCATTGCATTCTTCATTCATAATTATGTGAGATAATCATAGACAACAAGGTACACATTTCAAAAACACAGTAAATGAAATGACATAGAAATTATCTAGTAAGAAGGGAGAGAAGAAGCATAATAGGATCCAAGCAAACAACATAATCAGAAGCATAACAAAAATGCCAAATTGTCGAGATAAAACAATAAAATTTAGCAAAGATTTAACCCTAAAGCTATAAATGTTGGAACACAAACATGACGAGGGCTATTTATGATAGGTAGAATCTGCAAAGAAAATTATCCCACAAGCATTTTCTTGCATATTGTAATCTGCACTAAAAGACCAAACTAGGGGTTTCTCTAAAGTACCCCAAATCTCAATCCTAAGAGAATTTAGAAATGTTATAGATTTTAAAAATGCTTTGGACTCTTTGATCAACCAATCAAATTATTGATTTCTTGGAAATACAATGATATGAAAATGTTTAATGTCTACAGATGACTTACATATGGTTACTTACAATTTATTTCTTCAAATTGTCATCTATCAGGAAAAATGGAGCAGGTGGCACATGATAGGGTAGCGTTCGATAGGAAGCTATAGATGGGAAAAAATATGAATTAACATATGCTCAATTACATAATCAAAATAATGAGATAGATAGTTAGTGATCCTCTTAGAGCTACATTTAAATACAAGTAAAATAGAAATTGCATGCCAAATTGTGCCAACAAACCACCGATCCTAATCTGAGAAAAAGTTGTTCTTACTATTTAAAAGAGAAAAAGTTTGAATCCAATTGACATTTAATATGGGAAAAATTTAAGTGTCATATAACTACAAAGATAAATATTATGTATAAGGATTTTATAGATGTGGAAAGGAAGAGGAACTCATGAGTAGGAAATGAAAGTAAATCCTCTTCATCGAGGAAACTTTTAGGTGGTCTCTCCTGTAGAAATTTCTAAAAATATCATCATTTCTATGTTTGAGAATAACATTTCAGTTGTACATATTACAATTTTGATAAATATTGAGTGTAGAAGTGTGAAACTAGACAAGCATGATAGGGTTCATAGCCTCTCTTAACATAAAAAAATAAATCTCGAGTATCATGAGAAATAAGTTGTCCAAGTAAAGCACCAACATTCTTATTCAAATATGGTCATTTTTCTCCACAACCTTAAGCCAATTTTTAAATCATGAAACAAAACACAAGTTCTTATTGAACCAAACTCCTGGGAAATCTCAAGCTTTCCTTAGCCACCATAATGTTGGGTGCAACCAAATTTGGGATGCATGGGAAATGGAAACTGAAGCATAGCCCTCAATAAAAATAAACTGGCTAGAACCATGCCAAGCGACATCCTCAAAATTCTGCCATACAACTATTGATGACAATTATTCAATTGTGTATTGTCATTGATGTTTACACAAATGTCTAATCCTATCTGAGAATGTTCAGTGTATGCCAAGCTCTCTCGGGCATTGAAGAAGACCAAATTGATTTTCCGTTCTAACCAAGTTCACTCGGGCATTACAGTATTGGTCAGGCATTGAAGGATTTTAGTATTACTAGAGTTATGCTTTTAGTGTCATCCGACTAGCAGCCATTTATATTTTATGGTTAATTGGTTATATGCAGCCGACAGACTTAAGTTTTATTATTTATTTGAAAGGTTATTCAAGCCGACTTGACAAGGCTTATATATATATATATATATATATATATATATATATATAAGGTCAAGTGTGGATTGAATGTGTGGCAAGAAGAAAAAGAAGTGTGTGTTTTTTATATGAAGAGAGAAGACAAAACCAGATGGGATTCTGATTAAGGAAAGAACATACAGAGCTTCAATAGAATATTTGATTAGTAAGGATAAAGTTTTGAAGCTAGACACAGAGATCTGAATCAGCAAAGACAGTTGCTTCGACAAACAGGTCAATCCATTGTTACTCTCTAACAATTGTAGCAGTGATCCAAAACCTCTTAACAGAGTATACTTAACTATCTTTTGTAAATCCTCTCACAAGGTGACATTTCTACATTGAAGTGTTTGAAGACCTCTCACATGGCCATTCCTTACCTGGGGTGATTAAATCCTCTAACAGGGTCACACCTAACAATGTACATTGTAACATTTAACAGGGTTGGCTCCTAATAGGGCTCACTTCATAAGAGTGAAAAATAATAACTAGTTGCAATTGGTGGTTTTTCCCATTTTGGGTTTCCACATTAACTCTTGGTGTTATCTGTGTACATGCTATTTTCTTTATAGTTTATGATTTTGCAATTAATCACTAAAGGATAATCATAGTTAATATCTTAAAGATTTTCTATGTTAAACAAGTGACAGTAGAATATCTATGTTAACCGAGAAACAGTGATAAGTTTGTTTAAGACATCTAAGGGACTTGGATTTATTTTTGTGGTAACTGATCCACCTCTCCCCTCTTAGTTAGTCAACTCATTTCCAAAAATTGGTATCAGAGCCTTTGGTGATTTCAAGGAAGGTTTCAAGGCCTAAGCTAAAGACCAGAGATGTCTTACAGAAGGGAGATCCCAAAGCTTAACAAAGACAACTTCACTGCATGACAAGATTTTATGAGGCTACATCTATCTACTATTGGAGACACTGGTTCGCAATTCCTAGATCACAAGTATGTTGAACCTCCAAGACCTATGTTTTTGGAACAGATGATGAACATGAAGAATCATAACATAATGATGATTGATATTGCTTCTTGACTCAGCTATTCTGAATTTGATGAGGTCAAGGACTGCCCTACTACCTATGATATGTGGAAAAAACTACATGATATACATGGAGGAGATGAAAATGTAAAGAGAGCTAAAGAAGAAATTCTCAAAGGCCAGCTTGATCATATGAAAATGAAAGAAGGAGAAGACATTACAAAATATAGTGAAAGAATCAAGAAAAGTGTCAGTGCCATCAGAGCTACTGGTGAAATAATTGAAGACAAAACACTGGTTAGTAAGCTATTGAGAACTTTACTTCCTATCTATGCCATTAGAGTTTTAGCTATTCAATAGATGAGGTGCAGTAATGACATAACTCTAGATGCATTGGTTGGAAGGCTTACAACTTTTGAGTTGGACAATTTTGATAATTATTCTCCTAATCCTAGAAATTTTGAGGCTACATTCAAAGCTAAATTAAACCTTGGTAAGATGGATAGAAACTCAAAAGGAAAATAGATTGACAGTGATGGTGATGATGATTCTGACAATGAAGATCTGGAAATCATTGAAGCATTACTTGCAAAGAGAGCTTCCAAAGGAAAGTACAAAGGAAGAATACCATTGATTTGTTTTTCATGTAATGAGGTTGGTCACATTGCTGATAAGTGTTTGAACAAAGAAGACAAAGATGAGAAAAAGTTCAACAAGTACAAAGGCAAGAAAGATTTCAACAAGTACAAAAGGTACAAGGACAAAGGTAAGAAATCTTGTTATATTGCAAAAGATTCTGATAGTGATGAAGATGAAGATGAAATGGTTTACATTGCTATTAAGGATGAGTCAGACAATGAAGATAATGAAAAGACAACACTATACTCTCATATTAACAAGAACATGACACTTGGATAATTGATAGTGGTTGTTCTCACCACATGACTGGTGATAAAACCAAATTTGAACATCTTGAGCACTATGATGGTGGGAGTGTCAGTTTTTGGAATGATGAACCTTGCTATGTGAAAGGTAAAGGTCATATTGTTCTAATAGAAGGAATCAAATGTGATAATGCTTATTGGGTTGAATGACTAAGGCGTAATCTACTAAGTGTGACACAGCTGAATAACATTGGTTTCAAGGTAGAATTCATGAATGGTAAGGTCAAGCTCCTGGATGGTAAGGGAAACCTAGTTAGAACTGGCAGGCAAACAAAAGGTAATCTATTCTATCTTAATCTCACTAAAAGTTCATGTTTTATTGCACAAGTAGAAGAAAGATGGTTATGGCATAAAAGATTATGCCATGTGAATTTTGATAACCTGGTCAACATAAGCAAGAACAAAAGAGTAAGAGGTATTCCTATTCTGAAGAAACCTAAATTGGCAATATGCAAACAATGTCAAATTGGGAAGAGGGGCAAGACTGGTTTCAAAAGAAAGAATTACAATACTAAAAAAGTCTTGGAGTTAGTGCATACTAATTTGTGTGGACCAATCAGAACAACAAGTTACACAGATGAGAAGTATTTCATTCTATTTCTTGATGACCATTCAAGAATGATGATTGTTATATTTTTCAAAGAAAAATAAGAAGCTTTTTAGAAGTTTAAGTGGTACCTTGCTAGATTTGAGAAATAAATCAGAAAGAAACTGAAATTCTTAACATCTTACAGAGGAGGTGAATTCATTTCTAATGAGTTCAATGAATTCTGCAATGAAAGAGGAATCAAGAGACAAGTATCTGCCCCAGGTACACCACAACAGAATGGGATAGCAGAAAGAAGAAATAGATCTATTATGGAGTGTGCAAGAACCTTAATGATTGAAAAGGATGTTGCTACCAAATACTCGAAGGAGGCCATCAACACTACAATTCACACCTTGAACAAAGTTCAATTGAAGAAAGGTACAAAGTAGACACCTTTTGAATTATGGTATGGCTATAAACCCAATGTTCATTATTTCAAAGTATTTGGAAGTAAATGTTACATCTTGAAGGAAGAAAAAAATGGACAATTTGATGTAAAAGGTGATGAAGGTATATTCCTAGGTTACTTCTGCTAAAACAAAGAATATAACTGTTTGAACCTTGCTACTTATAAAGTCATAGAAAGTATACATGTAAAGATTGATGAGTTTGTAGAGAGAAGTGAAGAACAAAGTAGTAAAGAGCCTGAGGACTACATAAACTTTGTGTATTATGAATCTGATATTGTACCTAAGACATAGGGAATGGTGATTGGACAACAATATTGTCAACCACTGAAATCATCAGCACAAATCTTGTTGCAACTCGGGCTGCTAACTAAATAAACCAAGTCTCAAACTAAAGAAACTGAGTCACAGACAGAGAGAACCAAGTTATAGATAGAGGCACCCGAGTCTTAGACAGAGACGCCCGAGTCTCAGATAGTCGAACCTGAGTACCAATTGGAAGAGAAGAACAGAACTTTTAAACATGGTGAACCAAGTGGATCAAGCCCAGAAACAAAGAGGAAGGAACCTGTACTTGAAAAATATGTCAGAAGGCATCGTGCACCTGAACAAATAACTGGAGACCAGACAGAAGGTGTAATGACAAGGAGAAAAGATTAAAGGTACATGTTTTCTTATTGAAATTGAACGTAGATCTATTAAATATGCATTGAATGATGAAAGGTGGATAGAAGCCATGAATGAAGAGATTGAGCAGATAGAAAATAACAAAACCTAGACTCTTGTACCTAGACCAAAAGACAAGAATGTGATTGGTACTAAGTGGGTTTTCAAAAATAAGATGAATGAAAATGGTAAAGTTTCTAGAAACAAAGCAAGATTAGTATGTAAAAATATGCTCAAGAAGAGGGTATTGATTATGGAGAAACTTTTTCTTTTGTTGCAAGACTTGAAGGAGTCTTAACTCTTCTAGAATATGTTGCACATAAAGGATACAAGGTATACCAAATGGATGTAAAATCTACACTTCTGAATGGAATTCTTGAAGAAGAAGTCTATATTGAGCAACCTGAAGGTTTTGTTGATCCTAACAAAAGGAATATGGTTTGAAAATTACACAAAGCCTTGTATGGACTGAAGCAAGCTCCTAGAGCCTGGTATGAAAGATTGCATGGTTACCTAGTAAGTATTGGATTTCAGAGAACTAATGACAATAGTAGCTTGTACATCAAAGAAGGACCTCAGAACAAGATACTATTAGTAGAGATGTTTATTGATAATATATTGTTTACTGGATATGATGATTTATGCAAAGCAATCTCTAAAGCTATGAGTAAGGAATTTGAGATATCTATGTTTGGTGAAATCAAATTCTTTGTTGGTTTACAAGTTTATCAGATGAAGGATGGTATCTACATTACTCACTCTAAATACATCAAAGAGATACTGAAGAAATTTGGAATGGAAGAGTCTAGACTAGTTGGAACACCTATGCCTAATGGACATAAGTTGTCTAAAGATGATGATTCAAGGAAGTAAATCAGACTACCTACAGATCCATGATTGATAAACTTCAATATGTTATTCACACTAGACCTGATATTGCATTAGTAGTTGGTATTGTTGCAATGTTTTCAGCTAATCCTAGAGAGAATCATTTGATGGCTATCGAAAGGATTTTGAGATATCTTAAGGGTACTAAAGAATATGGATTATGGTATAAGAAAGGAGGAAAATTTGATTTGAAGACATTTATTGATGCTGATTGGGCAAGAAGTGTTGATGACAGGAAGAGCACAAGTGGTGGAGCATTATTCCTTGGTAAGAGATTAGTCTCTTGGACCAGCAAGAAACAAAATTGCATTTCTCAGTCTACAGTAGAGGTAGAGTATGTTGCTGCTGCAGTAAATTGTTCAAATGTCATATGGTTCAAACAGTTGTTGTGAGGTATGAAGGACGAAATCAAGGAACCAGTTATTATCTACTGTGACAACACTAGTACAATTAACATTTCAAAGAACCCTGTGATGCACACGAAAGCTAAACATATTGCAATAAAGTATCATTTCTTGAGAGAATTGGTTCAGCACAAGGAAGTAAGGTTGGAATATGTGAATACTAAAGAAGAAATTGCCGACATATTCACAAAACCGTTACCTAAGGATGCATTCTTGTATCTTAGAGGAAAGGTAGGGTTGATTCTCCTAATTGAGGCTCACTAATGGATAGATTAGTGATGCATCAACTGAGCTACAGAACATATTTAACATGTTGATGCAGATTGTCATAGCTTATAGCATATGAATCAGTACAAACATGTACATTACAACTTCATTGGATATGTATTGGATGGTGTCTTTGGCATTGGTTGTCAAAGAGGGAGAGTTATTGATGTCATGCCAAAAGAAATTATTAAGGGAAAAGATTATTGATGACAGAGGGAGGAAAAGTTATCAGAAACAAAGATTAATGTAAGAGGGAGAAATCTGTATTTCAGTGATTGTGAAGACAGAGGGTGTTTTCTGGATGAGGATCAAAATGAAGCTATGAACATTAATAAAATTTTATCCTTGTTACTATTGCTCTATAATTCTTTGTATTATGACATGTTGTGTTACATCAATGCCAAAGAGGGAGATTGTTGATGACAATTATTCAATTGTGTATTGTCAATGATGTTTACACAAATGTCTAATCCTATCCGAGCACAGTCAATGTATGCCAAGCTCTCTCAGGAATTGAAGAAGACCAAAGTGATTTTCAGTTCTAATCGAGTTCACTCGGGCATTACAGTATTGGTCGAGCATTAAAGGATTTCAGTATTAACCAGGTTATGCTTTTAGTGTCAGGCGACTAACAATAGTTTATATTTTATGGTTAATGAGTTATATGCAGTCGACAGACTTAAGTTTTATTATTTATTTGAAAGGTTATTAAAGCCGACTTGACAAGGCTTATATATATATATATA
>MU227430.1:400621-411568 GCA_018584345.1 Thuja plicata
ATAATCATTTGAGATTTAGGAATTAAATGTAATGTTGGATTTATGCAAATTTGGGTTTTCTGCATTTGAAACTCAGTCAATTAAAGTCAATTAGGAGAAGAATTTGCCTAGTACAATAGGACTTTGAAGATAAGAAAATGCACCAAAATTCATTAGGTTGTTAGGTGCCAATTTTGGGGTGTTACAATTAGTGACTAATTGCTCTCCAGATCTTGCATCAGCAGCCTATTGCTCTGTGAATCTCCTACACCCTTTTTCTATAATCTTGTTTGATTTTTTCTTTGTAACACATTTTAAGATCTTGTTTCAGTAATTCGATAGAATTCACACTTTTAAGCAAGTTGGAAGAGCTATTATAATTACGTTAAGATATTTACTAGTACGTCTCAACAGGAGGTGCAATGGATATAAAATGTGTTTAACAGTATATCTATATTTGAATCTATAAGTAATATTTTAGTAAATCCCAATGTAATCCTCAAATATCAAATTTCTAAAACTATTCATTTTCCTTTTTTCTATCTCTCATGTCCAATGACATGGATTCCAATACATGATGGTCTACAAAGATATTGAATTGATTAAGAAACATTTTATAATTGTCAACATTAAAAAAAAAAATCCAGTAAACTCATGCGGCACACACATAACAGCTTTGGGTGACATGTTTTTTGGAGGCAATTTCGAGAAATTAGTGAAATTAACAATTGAATTTGATCCCAACAATGTTTTTGAAAATTCTGAAAGAAGACCTTTCTCTTATGTTTTTCTAATAACTTATTGCTCCAATATTATGATTTTTGTAATAAATTACAAAACATGAAATATTAAGATTTACATAATAAAGTCTCTTAGGAACTTGTATTATATATTTATTATTTAATTATAACTTATATTTAGGTAAAATATTAATTTGGAAAGTTGTGTTAAAATATTTTTCAAACATAGTAATGTAACACATTTCAATGTAATTCCCAAAAATATTTTTTCATGCTTTATATTTTATATTTTACAAATGCAGATCTTCTTAATTTTTCCATTATGATATCAAAACTCCATGAAGTAGAGACATGACACAAAAAGAAACAAAGAAAATGATGAAATTATGTTCATTGTATTATACAAAACTGAAGATGACAAATATAGCAGGATATGAATGGAGGACTAACATTCAAGTGTTAATAAAAATTTATTTACTCTTGTTAATTGTCTTCAATTTATTTATTAAAATTTGTTTAGAGTTCTCAAATTTTAGCTATTTTAGCTTTGGCAAATAATCTCATTACATAAAATATCAACTAGAGAATCAACATTGTTATAGAATTGCAAATGATTTGTATTCCATATTGAATTTCTTCATGGGAATCATCCAAACATATCAGAAAATTGCTCATCTATAAATAGTAGATAAAATTGGTGAAGGAAATTAAATTATAATTATTTAAGACACTAAAATGGGACATCAAGATCTTTTAAAATTTATACATAAAATATGTTTTATGAGTTGGTTACTCTAAACATAAAAGTTACAATATGGAAATCTTTTAATGTAAGCCATAACCATTGAAAGAAATCACAGTTTTCATTGCTTTTAATTAAAATAAGTTAGGAAGGGCTCCATGCGAAAATTCCTATTGCAGTCACTGATTATTAATCTCCTATCTCATAAAGATTATTTAACTGCTGAAAATAAATTTACAGCTGAATATCAAAAAATAACACAACTACAACTTCACCAATAAAAATACGGAAAGAAATATGCAACACAAAGAACACAATATTTTTGGACAATTGTCCCTGAAAAAACCCCGAAGGGAAAACCAGTACTACAGATGAGAAATATATATTAATCTTCAGCAAAATTAAGAGATACAAAATTCCTTGCCTCTCACTGGCAGAATTCACACAATCTCCTAACTCCTCCTACTTATATTCCTCCACTGCTATCCCCAACACTATCACTGCGCCCTTGCTATTACTGCAAGATTGTTTGCTATCACTACAAACTCATTTGCTAACACTGCAAATGCTCTTCACTTTTTTGATGTCTCTCTAAATGCCCCTAGACCCCCTTTTATACTACCCTCGTTGGTAAACCAACAGTCGAGATCAATTCTCAATTAATAGTTGAGATAAATTACAACCCAACAACCAATCAAAAAATTAATTGCAAGTTGTTGCAAGTTGTCACCTAGGGGAATCAAACAAATAATTAATAATTAATTAATTATTGTTAGCAAGTGGTGGGATAGTTTTCCAAGCTAAAAAACTAACACTCCCTCTTAGCGAGGAAGTTGTTCTGCAGGACACCCAACTTATCTCTAAAGAAGATGAATTTTGCCTTCCTCAATGCCTTTGTTAGAAAGTCTGCTACCTGCTCCTCTATAGGTATGTACTGTAGCTAAACAATCCCCCATTGTACACAATCTCTGATGAAGTGATACCTGATGTCAATATGTTTCAACCTATCTTGAAACACCAGATTCTCAGTCAACTTGATGCAACTCTGATTGTCACAGTGTATCACCGTAGTCTCAACCTTCTAACCAAACAAGGCTACTAGCAACTTGCAAAGCCATATAGCTTCACATGCCACCATGTTGGCTGCAATGTATTCTAACTCTGCAGAACTTAGAGCCACAGACTTCTACTTCCTGCTGAACCAGGAGACAACTCCTGATCCCAAACAGAAACAACACCCTGAAGTGCTTCTCTTGTCTATTGTATTGCCTACCCAATCTACGTTAGTATAGCCTATCAACTTGATTCCTTCACCTCAAACATATCTGATCCCATACAAATCTTTCTTCAATCTGTACATGTGGGTCTCTTTGCTATGTGCTACAAAGCCTTTTGGTTGTTCTATATATACCTCCTCCTTTAACTCACCATTAAGGAATGTTGTCTTGACATGAATTTGATGGATTTTCCATCCCATCTGTGCTGCAAATGAGACCACATCTCATATAGAAGTATACCTGGCCACTGGAGCAAATGTCTCTTCATAGCCTATTCCCTCTTTCTGAGAGAACCGCTTTGCCACGAACCTTGCCTTGTTTTTCTCGATGCTACCATCTGCACCATGCTTGATCTTGTAGATCCAGCATGATCCAACCACTACCCTATCTGTTGGTCTAGGCACTACCTCCCACACATCATTCTGCATTATTAAGGTATATTCCTCAACCATCGCATCTTGCCAAACCCGATGCTCTGCAGCTTCCTGATAAATGGAAGGCTCACTATCTACCAACTGACTAACTAAAGCCACATAGTCATTAAACTTGGCTGGTTGTTTCCTTGACCTTGTACTCCTCCTAGGAGTTCCCACAAATTCCCGAGTATCCCTCTGTTGAACCTCACGGTTCCAGCTGCCAACTGTAGAGGATGAAATATCAACCTCCATATCTTCTTGATGAATTTCCTGTTTCACCAGTTGCTCCACACTTTGCAAAATCTCACCCCCTAAGCCTTCACTTGTACTAGTAACTCTACTTGAGCTTTGTTTCCCTTGACTCGGTTGAGCTACCCTTGGAGCTTCTATTGGCTGCTTACTCTGATCTTCTGCTGGCAAATCTCTGGACCTTCTAAATGCCTTGTTCTCCATGAACTTGACATCACACCGAACAATGATCCATCTGGTCCCTGGAATGAATATCTGATATGCCTTTGAGGTTTCACTGTACCCAACAAAGTACCCCTTCTCTGCAGTCTAATCTAACTTGGTACGGGTGTCACCTGGAATATGAAAATATGCCAAACTTCCAAATATCCTGAAGTGACTGACATCTAGTTTCTTACTTGTGAAAGCTTCCTCTAGTGTCATCTATCCAAGTACTTTATGTGGAACCCTATTCTGTATGTACACTGTTGCACTACATGCCTCTGCCCATAAGTAGCGGGGAATATCCTAGTCATGTAGCATAGCCCTTGCTGCCTCTAATATGGACCGGTTCTTCCTCTTAGCAACTCCATTCTGCTGTGAATTGTAAGGAACAATCCACTCTCTCTTGATTTCTTCCCTGGTACAGAACTCCTGGAATTCATTTCATTTGTACTCACCTCCATTGTCTGACCAAAGAACCTTTATCTTCCTTCCTGTCAAGTTCTCCACAAGAGCCTTGAACTCTTGGAAGAGAATGAAAACCTCATCCTTTGTCTTCAAGAAGTATATCCAGGTCTTCCTGGAGAAATCATTAGTAAAAGTAACCTAGTAGTCATATCCTCTGAGAGATTTCATCGACATTAGTCCACCTACATCTGAATGTACTAGATCAAGAACACTCATAGATCTGGTGTCACTTCTTGGAAAAGATGCTTTCGCAAACTTCCCCAACACACATCCCTTACACACATCATCATGCTTTGTGCTCACCTCTAGAACACCTATCACCGTCTCATGAAGCAATCTAAGTGCTCCATGATGAATATGGCCCATCCTCCTATGCCACATCTCTCCAAGATCTCTAGGGTTACTACTACTCATAAGTTCCTTAGGAGTATCAAATGCAATATATAAAGCTGACCGCTCCTAACTCCAACAGATACTCATGATTTCCAATCTTTATGCTTAATCAAAATATGCATCCATCTAAAGAGAACATTATACCCTTTATCCTGAAGGACAGATACAGAAACCAAATTCATACCTAAGCCTGGCACATGCAACACATCATGAAGATGAATTACCTTTCCATTCTCCCTCTGAAATTGAATAGTCCCTTTCCCAACTGATTTGAGTTTGGACAAGTTTCCTAAAGAAATCTAGATACTGGTGTTCTCCTCCTTATAACTAGAGAAGTACTCTCTAACTCCTATCATATGAAATGACGCCCCACTATCTATGTACCAAACACTCTATGAGGTTGAGCTAATCATGCAAGCTATGGGTGTGAACTTATCCTCCAATCTACTCGAGAGCTCATCTACACTTGCTGAAGCTGCCACCTGCTTCTTACCCTTCCTTTGCAGGCAATCACTGACATAGTGGCCAAACTCATGACAACCAAAGCACTTGACCTTAGATAGGTCCTTCTTCTTCTTACTTTGTGAATTGGATCCTTTGCCAGACCCCTTCTTCGCTTTCCCTTTACCCGCTAGGGCAACATTCTCCTGTTCCACCTCACTTTTCTGACTCTTGTTGTTGGCTCCATTGGCAAGACTTAGTCTAAGCTCCTCCTGAGTGAAATCACTCCATAGTCGATCCCAGCTAAGTAAGGTGTCTCGTCCATTAATAACTTGAACAAAGACATCCCACTACTTAGTAAACCCATTTAGGGCTATTCTTACTAGCTCATCTTCATCTGGATTATCTCCAACAGCTACTAACTCATCCTTCACAAGTCTAAGCCTGGTGAGGTAACTTGTAACATCTTCTCCCTTGTTCATCTGGGTATTCCTCAACTTTTCTCTGAGAACTAGCTTCCGGTTAGTTGTAGCATTCTGGTACAAATTCAGAATGGCGTCCCACATCTTCTTCGCTATATCTAACTCTGTAATATGTGGAACAATATGGTCCTTGACACCATCAAGGATTATCCTCCTCGCCTTGGCATCATCCTTCTTGTATGCTGCAAGTAGTACTAGATCTGTAGGTACAGCTACAGTACTGGTAACATATATTCCTTGATACCATTCTCTTCCAGCAATAAAGAAATTTTGGCTTTCCAGACGCCAAAATTTGAGGCACAATCCAATCTATCCTGATCTCTCAAACCTACTGAGGCCATCTCAAAGAAATAAAAGAAACAATAACTCAAAAGAGGTCAAACTCAAATTTCTTTCCTTTGCCTAGGGTAAACCTTTTCTACCCTCAACACTACTCTAATACCATGTGAAAATTCCTATTGCAGTCACTGATTATTAATCTCCTATCTCATAAAGATTATTTAACTACTGAAAATAAATTTATAGGTGAATATCAAAAAATAACACAACTACAACTTCACCAATAAAAATACAAAAAGAAATATGCAACACAAAGAACACAATATTTTTAGACAATTGTCCCTGGAAAAACCTCGAAGGGAAAACCAGTACTGCAGATAAGAAATATATATTAATCTTCAGCAAAATTAAGAGATACAAAATTCCTTGCCTCTCACTGGCAGAATTCACACAATCTCCTAGCTCCTCCTGCTGATATTCCTCCACTGCTATCCCCAATGCTATCACTGCACCCTTGCTATTACTTCAAGACTATTTTCTATCATTGCAAACTCATTTTCTAACACTACAAATGCTCTTCACTTTTTTTATGTCTCTCCAAATGCCCCTAGACCCCCTTTTATACTACCCTCATTGGTAAACCAACGGCCAAGATCAATTCTCAATTAACGGCTGAGATAAATTACAACCCAACAACCAATCAAAAAATTAATTGCAAGTTGTCAACTAGGGGAATCAAACAAATAATTAATAATTAATTAATTATTGTTAGCAAGTGGTAGGACAGCTGTCCAAGCTAACAAACTAACACTCCAACCCATTACAACTTTGGAAAAAGTCATAAAAAATAAGAGCTCGAACATAACCAAACCTAAAAGAAAAAACAAGGCAACCAAAATAGAATGTGTGTGTGTGTGTGTCCACACACAAACAAACATAAATATCTATTCTTCCATATTTCTATCTATACATATACATCAAACCCTTTTGAATAATTCAACCCATATTCAACACAAACCTATAAATTCTCCTTGTAATAAATGACTTTATCAACTAATTTAATAACAACCTATATTACCAATTGATTTCACATAGATGCAAAATAAATGGTAGTCTTACATTAACATATTGAAATACATTATGATGAAGGGAAGAAAGATAAAAATCAATTATTCAGACTTTTTATTACTAAAGAGATCTAAAATACATTGTAGAATAATTTAACAACAACATAAATACATCATCAACACACTCAAAATAATTTGGTAAGATAGTAGGTACAATGACATTAAATGATTGTACATAACATCATATGACAAATAATAGATTATAAAATCTAAATGTAGTTGGAATCATTAAAAGGATTAAAAATATAGTACAAAATATTACTACTATAGCTATTACCATTTGAAGTAAGAATGTAATGAAACACAACACAACTAAAGATCCATTACCTTGAAGCTCATGTGTGCAACCTTTAGTTAACTTTTATAGCTGCAAAAAGGGGTTTTATCCTCTAGCTTCTTAAACTAAAGGCTTTTCATCTAAACTCTAGTTTTCTATAAATTTAATGGATTTTCATGTTGAAATTTGATTGTTTGAAGTAACGTATCATATATTCCTATTACATACTCAACTAGAAATTTAAATATTTTTTTACCTTTAATTATATTGATACAATTAATAATACTATTTTATTTTGAATTATATATATTCTTATTATTTTAATTTTGTTAAATTAGTTTTTACTTATAATTTTTTTAACCAACATTAGCATTTTACTTTTAATAATTTACATATTTATTTTTTTGAATTCTTTATATTTTCTTTTGTGAGGAATTTAATTGTATTCATTCTTTAATTCATGATAAATTATTATTTTTTAAATTTTAAAAATTAGTTTAGTTTAAATCTAATAAATTTTAAATTTATAAAATTATTAATAATTGATTTTATAAAACTTTTTTCATGTATTTACTATATTACTATTTTTATTAATATTTGCACTTTGATATATTTTTGACATTTAAATATTATATTTTGCATTTCATATATTGTTTGATATTTACACTAAATTCACACATAAGATATCTTTCAAAAAATTAGGGTCCAAATATTCTTGATACATTTCTACTTCCTCTTCCTCTTCCTCTTTATCTCCTCTTTTTAAGTTCATAATTGTCTATCTTTCACTCCCCCTTTTTGTGTTGATTATCTATTTGCATACCATTTTTACCCTACAACATTTTACTAAGAGTACCTATATACGTTTCCAAAAAAACCTATTTAAAGTTTTTAAAATACTTTCAATCAAAATTTTATTTAAATTGTGTCTAATGTATCACAAAATGCAAAGATACAATCCGTGTCAATATATTATTAAGAATTAACAAGTCTAATGAATATTTATTTTAAAAAATAAATCTAATATGTTCGTTCTTTACAATTTTCTTGTTTTTGTGCAAAATTAATTGCCCTTACAAATTAATGTGTAAATTTAAACTAACTATAAAATTTATCATCAAACACAATTTAAATTTGCAACATGTCAAACATTAAAAGAAAACATGGACAAATAATATATCCATCAAATCAAATTAAATAATCTATTCCAATATCCCTTCCAAATATCTTTGCATACCCATTACACACCAAAGTGCCATATGTCATGTGTATAAGACCTCTTTCTTTATACAAAGAAATCAGCTTTACACCAAATCTCGAAAAGCTGGACGGATGAATTGAAAGTGGAGTCTAAATGATTAATCTCTCGTAGGATACATTAAGATATAAATATCATTTTCCCATATCGTATTTGACGAGCCTCTCATCGGTAGAATATTTTAATGTGAACAATATTTGAAGTGTTATTTCTGGTATATTTCAATTTAATAAATCTGATTCACAACCAGAGTAAATTTGGTTTCTTAGCTTTGTTTTGATATCTTTTAAGTTTTCCGCAAATGATGAATGTTGTAATTGTTAAATCAACTATTTATTAGGGTAAGTAATTCCTATAGTATAAAGTTGGAGAATAATTTCCCTTGGAAAAATAATTAAGCTTATTAGCCGATAGGCTTCTTTTGGAGAGAAACCCCTGACCGACAAAGTGTCTCATGCAACCAGAAAAGCATTGCCGGCAAAAGTTGTGGTTGTCGGTAAAGCTGTGCATGCATTACTTTATTTAGTCTCGCGGACAATAGCATTATTCTTACCTTTTGTTATTTTCCTTTATTGTATATTGTGCTACGCCTACTAATCTTGCGCAGCAGCTTTGGTTGTTGCGTAGATGTGTGGCTATGGTGCAGCTCGTGTTTAATTATGTATGAACAAATCAAGAAATGTGACCTCGAAGTTGATCCATGATGCAGCAGTATCAGCATGTGAAGGTGGAGAAGAAAGATGGAATGTTTACTCCTGATTCATCATCTGCATTGCTCTCTGCTTCTGCCATTGAAAAATCAGAATATCAAGCTGTTAAAGCAGGGCCTTTCTCACCCAAATTGGGTGTTGTTACTTTTACTTCGCCTCTGACTATATCTTGTCTCAATCCAAAAGATGAGGCTCTTGCAGAAGCCCACAGAGGGAGGGTTGAGGCTGAGGCTACTGCTTACTTGGATTCCCAAATCAAAAAGCAAGAAGCTAAAGCCCAAAAACTTCAGGTGTACTAACTGTTTAATATGTAGAAAGAAAGGAGTTTTTATTTTTATGTTTATCAGATGATTTGATTGGCGTTATCTTATTCTTAACATAATTATTTAGTAATAATATTTTATTAAGATCTAATTTTTTTTCATTTTCAACATGAACATTTATCTATAATATCTTATTAGGGTTTCAACTTTTTTCATCTTCAATAAACACTTAACATAATTTTTTGGTAGGATCTAAACCTTTCTCCTTCAATTGTCATTTATAAATAACATTTCAATTAGGATTTTCATCTTGATAGCAGCAATGGCAACACTGAAATTTAATTTTTTTAAATAATATAGTTTAAAAATTAGAATTATAAAATATAATAAAATTAGTGACTCAGATTTCCACAATCTATTGAAATTCAACTGAGTCATTTTTGGATTTGATTGTGTGTGTATTTTTTATCATCAATGTTTGTGAACCATTTCCATCATCAAGATGTAACACAATCGAAAAACTACTTCATTGAATATAATAAAAATTAATTATTTTTATATATAATAAAATATAATTTAAATCAACATAAAATAATTTAAATAAAAAAATTTCAATTGATATTTGATATTAGCAATATATTTATTATATCTATATTAATTTAATATGAATAGAAAGTCATCAAACATCAAACACATTGTGAACATATTTTTTTATTTAAATATATTTTAAAATTTAAACATGTGAATAATATGGATCACAAAATTTACAGCTAAATTAAAAACACTTCAAAATCTTCTTTATAAACCATTAAACAATAATACTTATTGTTGTCCTTAATCAATAATATTAGATTGTCATTATTAATAATTGTTGGCTTGAGAAGACTGTAACTTTTGGAGGTTCAAAGCCTTGCTCATAATGCTACATGTAAAACTTTGAGCATATCTTAAATACACCTCGTCCATTATCTGCACTGATCATTGTGAATGTTAAACTTATAAAGTAATGATGACTATAAAATTCCTAAAGCAATACGAGGCAAAATGAAATAAAAGTAAAGGACATTTTTTTTTAATTCTATAATAATAGTCTAAAATGTTTCTGAATTTGATTTCAGAAATGCTTTCATAATATATCCTATCATGAAAATAAAAGAATATAGATAGCATGTTAGAGAAAATGTTATCTAATTTCCTCTTCATACTCTCTAATATATATTATTTCAGAAATGTTTCCATGATATATCATGAAGCTATCCATTTTCTTCATATATTAATAGATTATTAACTGTGATTCATTCACAGAATGAAATCTGAAAACATTTGAAAATAAATCCTGAGAACTGAAGAACAAATATCAGACCAGACATTCAATTCAAAACATTGATATGGAAAAAAATCTAGCAATTTTATATTCAATCAAACTTGATATCGAATGGAATTTGGGTGGATTGACAAAGGTACAAATGTATTTGGAAAAGAAAAGAGATTTTTAGTTTATCAAATTCCTAAAATATCATTCATTAAGGGCCCGTTTGGTTGGGGAATTGGAAAATGAAACAAATCATGGTTATCCATAGCCTGGTTATGCAAACCCTGGTTTTCATTTTTTGGGACTGTTTGGTTGCCCTGGAAGATGGATTTG
>MU227431.1:16830-59849 GCA_018584345.1 Thuja plicata
TTGCCCAACAATTATTTCCTTCAGCATTTTACTTTTAGCAGTGTATTCAGTTTGCATGCCAAGTGTTTGATGAAATTTCATAGTACAGTATCAGTAGTTTTAGTGATCCTATTAATAAGGGTCATTACAAGTAATGTGTAAAGAAAAAATTCAAAGCAATGAACCATATACACATTTGACACTTACATTTTAATGTGGAAACCCTATTAAGGAAAAAACCACTTGGGATGGTAACCCAAAATTTTCACTCTTCTAAAGTGAGGTCGGTGAAGAGCCAACCCTATTAAAGGTGATAAACACACTGTTAAGTGCGACCTTGTTAGAGGATTCAAAAATAATAGTTTATCATTTGACCTAGAATTCACTATGCTGTCAACATGAAAACCTTTTGATACTCTTGAGTATCTCAATACAATTAGGATGGTTAAATCCCACTCAGTTGAGATATTTTCTGAATCAATGGTTAAACTGAAACAATAAATGACCTGTTCAATAATTCAACTTTTAAATTGCAGATTTTCAGATCTATTGTTATTCCATAATACCTCTTTGATCAATATTCTCTTCAATTCCTTTGCTCCCCTTCTTACTTCTTTCTTCTTGGTGAATTCTCTTGCTTTTGTTGCTAACTATCTACAAAATTCTTGGCTCTATCCTATAGCCTGTATGATCATATCTGCATGAAGACTTCTATCTTCACCAGAATTATAATTATCATTCCTCTCTTTATAATGAATTACTTGTCTCTTTATATAGACATGATTTCACCATTTTAATCTCCTTGTCTTTCTTGTTCTTGATGTAGATTGCTTCTTGATCCGCAAATCTCACCATGCATTGCTTTAATATTTAAACCTTTGATTTAGTTTTATTCCATAGATTTCTCCTTGAAAACTGTGAATAAAAATATTCTTTTCTTTAGTTCAACTAATCAATGAAAATAAAGCAATCAATTAGTTAACTCTAAATATAGCTCCCGCCAGCTAGGTGTTTTTTTGTTTTCTAACTCTAGATGATTTCGGTCATCAACTCTTAGTTTGATTGGTCATTGAATCCAGTTGTCCTTAGACATCAAATTCATTTTTGATTGGTGACCACTTCAGTTATGGTCAGTTTTTCTATTCTCAGTATGCACTATGACTAATCGGGATTCTATGTCCATTGGTGTGCACTATTTATCAGTATTTATTGTCACTCGGTGGACACTGGCTTTTTATGTTTACCGATAACATAAAATTTATCTCTTTGGTTTCTTGAAGTCTATGAAAATATGTATATGACTAGTCAGATTATATCAATTTGACATCAATGAAAATACAATACATTAAATAATTTAATGTCTTTCATTTACTTTTTGCAACTCGGTGATCATCAACTCATCATCTTCAAACATTCAATCAGTTATAGCTCATAAATATCTCCCTCTAGCATTGATGGAAACATACTATCAACACAATATGAAATATGCCATATTATACCAAACTTATTGTTCTCTAACCAATACAAATATCTAACTCTTGGTAATCTCTTCTAGCTTAGATTTGATTCTTGCAGAGTGCTTTCCCTTTCTTCATTCCCTTCAGTGGATAGATGTAGCAATTTCTGTCTTCTGCTTCTGTCTCTCCCTTTGTTGTAGAATCTCTTCTCCCTTTCTGGATATAAATGCAATGTTTAAATTTTCTCCAATTCTCTCCCTTAGATGGATGGTTGTTTCTTTGAATCTTTCTTCGATCTTTCTCTCTTTTTGTAGAAACTTCTTTCTCTAACCTTTTATCTCCCTTTGACTGATGTTCTTCTTTTTTCATGGATAATTCATTTAATCTCTCTCCCTTTGTATGATCATGATATGATATTTCATTATTGGATATCTCTCTCCCTTTGACAATAATGCCAAATAAAAATATATCATGAATATCTCTTCCCATTAATATATCTCTATAGTAGCCAACAATATCTCTGGTGTTTGGTTCTGATAAGTACCTTGTTGTACTGATATGTCATTGCAGTCCATATCTCAGCTTGCATCAACATGATTGATCTTATGATGTATAATCTGATGTAGCCTCCAAGTCAGCTTAGTGATGAGTAGACAAGGGGCAAACCCCTAGTCTATTCCTCAGGTACACTGAAATGTATCTTTTGGTAATGGCTTTGTGAATATGTCTTCTAATTGTTCTTTGGATTGTACATATTCCAGTATCACCTCTTTCTCCTGTACTTTTTCCCTTAAATAATGATACTTAATAGCTATGTGCTTTGACTTAGCATGCATCATAGGGTTATTTGAAATGTTGATAGCACTTGTATTATCACAATAGGTAATCACTGGATCAAGGATTTTTATATTCATACCTTTTAGCAATTGCTTTCTCCATGCAATGTTAGAGCAATTTGCAGCATCAACCACATATTCCACTTCTGTAGTTGATTGAGATATGCATCCTTGCTTTTTACTTATCCATGTGACAAGTCTGTCACCCATAAATAATACCCCTCCTATTGTGCTCTTTCTTTCATCTATGTTTCCAACCCAATCAACATCGGTATTAACTTGTAGCTCCAATTTCCTATCTTTATTATACCAGAAACCATAGTCTTTGATATTCTTTAGATATCTCAAAATTCTTTTACAATAGACATGTGTGATTCCTTGGGATTAGTAGAAAATATTGCAACTATACCAACTACATGTGCTATATCTGGTCTAGTATGTACAACATACATTAGTTTTCTATTTATAGATTTGTATAAGGTTTGATTTACCTCAGTTGACTTGTATTCTTTTTTCAATTTGCATCTATCCGCCATTGGTGTTCCAACTGGTTTGGAGTCCTCCATTTTGAATATCTTCAGAACTTATTTGATGTTTTTGGATTGTGTTATGTAGATGCCTGCATCTTGTTGTAGAATCTATAGACCAAAAAAAAAATTGATCTCTCCAAACATTGACATCTCAAACTCTTTTCTCATTACATCAAAAAATGATTTTCATAGCATATCATTACCTCCAAATATGATATCATCAACAAATATCTCATAAATTAGAATCTTATCATCAATATCTCCTTTCAAATACAGATTTTTGTTATCACTTGTTCTTATGAATCCAATACTAACGAGATAAGAGTGAAACCTTTCATACCATGCTCTTGGTGCTTGTTTTAATCCATACGAGGATTTGGGTAGTCTACAAACCATTTTACTCTTGTTTGGATTACAAACCCTTCAGGTTGTTCAATGTATGCCTCCTCTTCTAGTATTCCATTTAGAAATGCATATTTTATAGCCATTTGATATACTATTGCCCCACTTTTGGTCTTCATACCTCAAGACAAAAATGGATGTCTTATGTGTAGTAGTAGTCATGGAAGTTTCATGTGAGTCTGGAGTCTAAGTCTATAAATCCCCCTAGGATAGAAGGCCTTTATCATATTTCCCTGACTTGACTTCTCCTTCCTAAGCCAGGTGAATTCTGGGTCTGAAATCTTATTTTTATCAGGTAGGTTAAGTTCCCAATCCGGTAAAGGCCATGTTTTAAAATATTCTAAATTCAAAATCACATACAGATGAAATAATTTTCCTCATAGCTTCAAATTGCAGCATTGGCGGGAAATCAAGTTTTGGCTTTTCCATGGCAGAAAATCACATATGGAGTGCGCTTTCCACAATTGACAGACTTAAGAATATCAGAGGTAAATAAAGATGGAAAAGGAGGAAGTCATGAAAAAGAAATATTTGAGAACTCATAATCAAACCTATGGGAAACAAAATAAATGATCAAGTGAAGAAAATCTCATAAAATTCACCATTGGTGGAAAAGCGAAAAATGGCTTCTCCTCTGCTCCTACAGGCGGGTTTTGGCTCACGAGATGCGTTTTCTGCCAAACTATCAAGGTGAAGAAGTTTTCAAATATAATCCATCCCATAAGATATTTGGCATATAAGAAATCCAATGGAATCAATATATATCATTTTGACACCCCCATAGGCCAAAATTCTCCAATGGCAGATTTTCAGACAGAGAGCACTCCAAAAGTATTTTTCCGCCCAAAGGAGAAGTGGAAAAGTAATTTTCTGCTGCTTCAAGAAAGTTACCGTTACGGTTACTAAAGTAAAAATGTTTTCTAACGACATGTAAAGAAAAGTAATTAATTCAAATAAGTCCATTTTACTTTGTAATGGACTTGTTCATTAATGTAAAGGTCTTTTCATTCATGTGGCGTGGGAAGTCGGCCGTTAAACAGTAAGAATTCAAAAAGTATAAAATCAGTTGAAGATTTCAAACTGGAACCACCATTGTTCACCAAATTGTTTGAATTCAAAGTAGCTAATATTAGTTTCTCATTGTCTCTATATCCCAAAGAGAAATTCTAATCTCTGGGTTGAATCATACTCACATGGCTTCTAGATTTGTAGGATTCGATGGAATGAACGACACTATCTCTGAGTGGCACAAAATCTTAGATACCTCACTGAAGTTCTTTGACATGCAGGACTTTTAGAATAGATTGAGAGTAGAGCAGATGCACCCTATCACAAAGAATCTTAAGGAGAGTGGGTTAGTCAAAGCCGGCAGTTTTCCTGTAGCTGTTCAAGCTCTTGAGCTGGTCTGGGAATGTATAGTCTGATACAACCTAGACACCAAGAAAATTCTCCTACCAGACAACATGATGTTCCTCTCCATTGATAGAGAATCTTTCCAGATTTCCCTTTGCATTCCAGAGCAGCCGGGATACTCTGAGATGACTTATAGCCAGGCGGTTTCCAAATATTCAGCGAAGAGATTGGTATGGAAAAGAGAGATTAGGAAGTCATGGTTTAAAGAACCCAAGAGCGCCAAGGGCAAGTTGCCCAAAACATTATTTGGAGAAAATATGAAGCCAGAGATCATGGAAATCCTGGTATTGCTTCACAGGATTAGAGGTGAGAGTGAAGCTCTTAATTTTGTTGAACATCATTTCTTCCTGGTTCAGATAATCTATTCTTAGCACCATTTCATTGACTGGGCCCTGATGGTGAGTGAGAATCTCTCGGGTGCCCTGAATAGGGCCAAGTTCCAGAATGAATTCTACATGTCTTCTTTCCTCTTGTATATTTTAGATATGATTCAAATCTGGCCTGGGCTTCCTAGGTTAGAGGAATTCCCAGATGATGTAAAAAGTGATGAGTTTTTCCCTTCTTCGTAGCTACAAAATAATTATGTTGATTATCTCATAGTTAATGATGCCTTTACAATGAGACTGTGTAGGGAGCTACAAGGTTATCTAGAAAGGAGATTTTCTCCTGAAGCCATGGCCTTCATAAGCCAATTTGGATGCTATTTCATTTATTTTGGAGATTTCTCATATCTTCATCTTGTAGGTTTCGATGACTTTCCTTTGAAGCTGCCCAGATACCCTACTGACATGATTGTACTGATCGAAGTAATGAGGCAAGCCCTCTAGGTGAACCTGATCTATTTAGAGGCAAAGAAGAAATACTACAAGTTCCCAATGACTATTGGAGCTTACAGTTGTGCATCGCAGTCAGAGGCGAAGAATGTTCTTAAAACATTCTTGAAGAAGTTCTCTCTGGAAAGGTATGATGTTCTGAGGCCGTAGTATGATCCAGTCAATTATGCTAGAGATGTCTTACAGATGAGTCAGGCCATTCACCATGTACCTAATATTGAGGACTATTGGGCCAATTGCATAGATGACTTGAAGAGTAGGTAAAGATTCTATGCCCAGTTAACCATTGAACATATCAAAAGGTTCAATGTTAACATTGCAGTAGAAGGGCTAGAAGATGATGGCAATCACTTGTATGATGAAACATACTTGGAGAAGATAAAGTCCACCCCTATTATCTTAGAGCCTATGCTAGACCAAGTAGTAAGTGACTTGCAGGCTCTGATGGGGGGGTTTATAAAAGAACAGTTCAATGGGTTGAGTGGACTGCGGGCTGAAGGAAGAGGTCAGAAAGGAAGCCTCCCACTCAGCGAACTTTGATGAAGGCAACTACTGGTGCCACAACCACTTCCTCAACAAAAATCTCTACCATTGCAAAGGGATCAATTCAACCATCGAGAGGAGGTGATGAGCCACCTGAGAAAGCTTCTCTCTTAGAGAAGACCTGTGGAGAAGGTCCTCTTCCAAATATCAGAGTTACAGAAGAAGCAGTCTTGATGGACCAAATTAAGTCTACGACTGAGCTTTCTAAAGCTACAGAGTCTGAGTAACTGATTAGTGCAATTGCTGTAGATACTTTGGCTTGGACTTTGACCCAAAAAAATCCAAAGAGGACATCCCCTATCATAGTTGAAGTGGGAGAGGATAGCCCTAGCACCTCTACAGAATCAGATAAGAGAGGTGGGGTGCAACATGAGGTTGCTCAAGTTGTAAAATTGTTCTCCTCCTCACCTACTTTAGTGAATCCATTTGCTTCCCGCTCTAAAGTGACTCCTCCAATCATAAGGAAGCTATTCATCAAAGAGCTAGTCTCTGCCAACAAAGTCACCAGCGCAGAGTCATGGATAGCAAACACTCTAGAGCGCAAAAGGAAGAGAGTGGGAGAAGTAGTTCCTAGCCAAGACACTCTATCAAGGGACTTTTAGTCCAAGGCTACCACAAGCAAATAGAATAGTGTGAAGAAAATGTCTACTCTGGGTCATGATCCTGAGATAGGGCACTTCACCATGGAAGTAGCCAAGCCCACTAAAGAAGGAAGACTTGAAGATCTGGTGGCCTCAAACTTTCAGTTGTAGTCATTTGATATGGGATTGGCTCAACACAATACCAAGGTGGACTGGTGGAAGTCCACTAATGTTGTAATAGAGGAAGAGCTGGAGGATCTCAAGACTTCCAAAATTTAGCTTAAGGAAGAAGTAGCCCAATTAACTGATTTCATCAGACAGCTCCTAACTCCTATTGTGAGTGCTCCCAGTACCCACACTTCCTTCGATCCCAGTGCTGCTGAGAACCAAGCCATTCTGGCTAAGTTGCAAGAGGATTGACATTATGGGCAGATTGGTAAGAGGTGGATTGAGAGGCTCAAGTCAGAAGGTATAGCAATCATTGAGCAGTTAGGTAACGGTGTTCTAAGGCTAGAAATAGAGAAGAGCAAAATTGAGAATAATTTACAGACTCTCAC
This sequence comes from Thuja plicata, assembly GCA_018584345.1. Lineage (NCBI taxonomy): Eukaryota > Viridiplantae > Streptophyta > Pinopsida > Cupressales > Cupressaceae > Thuja > Thuja plicata. The sequence continues at coordinate 23,962 of MU227431.1, forward strand.
TGCATAAAGAGTAAGATGCCAAGAATGCATAGTCATGTTACATGTGGCAGTAAAGATGAAGACTAAGGAGGCCCTAAAAGCTAAGATCCTATAGAAGGGTGATGAGCCCTTGATCAAATGGCTCCAAAGTCTGGAGTTCAAAATCGAGATGATCATTTAGGTCGAGACTGGACTACAACAAACAAATGTTAAAGTGCAAGAGGAACAAAGTAAAGATTATAAACTCCTCTTAGGACTTCATGTGGAATCGCAAAATAGTGGTCAAGGAAAAGAAATAGTTGGAGTGGTCAACATACAGAAGTCATTCACAAATTATCTGCATAATTTAGCGGAGTAGTCTTCGAATCATTTAGACAAGGTGCCAGAACTCCAGCAATTGAGTAGATGCATCTTTAGGGCTATGGAGGAACTGAAAGACCAGATAGAAGCAATCAAGACTCTAGCCAAAGAACATTCTAGATGGCTTTTCTGTTACACCAATGTCCACATCAATAGACATGAAGATCTCATCCAAGTCATCACTGCTGTGATCGCCTATAGGGCCAAATTAGATAAGGGTAAGGAAACTGAATCATAAATATATTCTCCCCTTGTGTTATTTTTGTTAAGTTTTGTAATGAATAAACCTTTGGTTATCATTTTTGGTTGGGGAAGTTGAACCGTTTTGGTTACCCCTTTTTGTAATGGTCCAATCTGGAACTCTATATGTATGATTCCCAAAATCAATACAAAGGTCGGCTAAATTTTGGTGGCAGGAATAGCATTGTTGCTGAGTCAATTGTGTATGTCTGAATGCCATTTCTTTAACTATTCCATTGCATTTCATTTATCTTTCTATTGAATTCAAATGTCTCTTTTGAGTTAGATTCGTAGTCTGCATTTTAACCAGAATTCTGTATTATGATTTGATATGGCTAATTAAGGGGAAAATCAATTGCTATTCTAAGTTTTGGGAATGTTCTTATGATATAGATTGACTCAATATAATTACATTATTAACTTTCAGTCTTGCATCTTCATTTTTTAGTAATTATCCATGCATTACCAGTTTTGAGAATTAATCTAATTGATAAAGTCTCAGAATTGGCTAGATTTAGAATTGTATTTACTTTGCCTGAGCTATTTTCTGTCTAGATTTAGCTTGGTTTACCTCTCCTACTCTCGGGTTAAGAGAATACCCCTATTAGATTAGGAAATATTAAAATTCATTGAATATTATTCATATAAGGGAGTTGTACCTTCCAATTCAGAGGGAAAATAGGTTTTCGAGTAACTATTTCCCAACTGTTGTATTCAGTTGTTCTTAAACATTTTTGGGTATTTTAGAGTTACATTCAAAAGAACAATCTGTTTACCAAAATATACTTTGAGTTCTTTGAAAGAAACATTCTTTATAAAATATATTACCATTTACATGTTTTATGTTACATACACTACGCATGTATATTTGTAAAACTGTTGAATATTTAAGGCAGAAGATAGGTAATACACACCTTAGGTTGTGGAGCTCAAAGTGTAGAAGGTTTTTTTTAACCTTGTTTAACATTATTTATTTTTCTTGTTGAATCAGTGTTTGGATACATAGAGGAATATATCTGAGCCACATGTATAAGAGGATCAACAAGAAAAAGAACCAATAGAGGCTAGAATGTAAATCAAAATAATATGGGTTAGGGAAGAAGAGAACCCATGGTGATAGAATGGTATAGAAAACTAGATTTTGATGGGATAGTTGGATACCTATACCATATATCTAATGAGTTAAGGAATTCCATTCCATGTTTCTTAGGGAATGGAGTTGAGTCTACTAAGAAAAATACTATTAACTTGAAAAACATTATTGAATAATTAGAGGAAAATAATGAAGATGTTTTTATGAAGTTATTTGTCCACTCTTTGACAGAAGGTGTTGTTGAATGGTATAGAGAGTTTCCTGATAGGTCCATTTAAAGTTGGTTGAATTTTATAAATCAGTTTATGATGACATGTAACTGATTAAATGATTGACTATATTAAGTTGAAGATGATGCAAGACATTAAATTAGTTAATGGTTTGTATTGTCATTGATGTCAACTTGATATCATCTGTATGGTCATGCCAAAGACTTTAGAGAATCAATGGAATAAAGGTTATTCTTTTAGCAATGCATAAAAGTATAGTATTCACTAAGTGATAGACTACACCAACAGAGTGCACACCATTGGTAAAGACAGAGATAAAAGTCACAGTGATGCTCGATGAGCAGAAGACAGTGTTGCCCAATGAAGTAGAATCATATGATGCTCGACAAGCTAAAAATAGTGTTGCCTAACGAACAAGATCCAATGATGCCCGACAAAAAGAGATCCCAAAGCTAACTAAAGTGACACCAATGAAACTAGCAATTGTCACAGGTGACGAACTGCAGAATTGACCGATGGAACAGAGAGATCAGAAAATGACAAAATATCTAGCTGGCAAAGCTAAAGGATAGACTTAACTGGTTGTTTTAATTGTTTTATTCGAACACAGTTAAGTAAAGTGATTTGTACAGTTTGCAAGAAGATAAATACGAGATAAATTAGGAGTTAAAGCCATAAATCAAATTGGCTATATTATTTTTCATGCCAAGAATCAAGAATCGAGAATCAAGAACCTAGAATTAAGGAAATCATGTCTATTTAAGAGACAAGAATAATTCATTCTCGTGTGGTGGTCATTAAGCAATCAGATACACGAGGGAGTGAATTGATAGAAGATGCTGAAGAGAAACTAATGAAGGATTAAATTCATGTAGTCCTGATCAATCAAGCTAAGGGAGAGCTAAAGAATTCTGTAGACGCTGACGGATAGAGAAGCACAACATCATAGAGCATAAAGATTTGAGTACAAAGGAATTGTATTGATACATTGATCTGAAAGATATTGTAAGTAAATAGATTTGAAAATCTACAATCAAGTTGCATTAGAAACAGGTCATTTTGTTTCAGTTTAACCATTGAAGCATTAAGTCTCTTAACAGAGCAGGACTTAACAGTCTTTTGTAATTGAGGTATATCCTAACAGATTACCAGAAGGTTGACTCATGATAGTAGCACCGGTCTTACCTAAAGCCTATTGACAGTCTAAGAAGGAGGCTGATTCAAGGATGGTAGTAAGATTTGCATAAAGCCTATTGACAGTCATGAGACTGATTCAAGGATAGTAGCATAGATGCCAGATACTTAGTGACAACCTATGTATTGAAAATCCTCTAACAAGGTCACACTTAATAGTGTGTTTTGTAACCTTTAATAGGGTTGGCTCCTAATAGGGCTCACTTTGGAAGAGTGAAAATTTGGGGTATTGGTCCCAGTGGTTTTTCCCTTAATAGGGTTTCCATGTTAAAATCCTTGTGTCATGTGTATGGTTTATTACTTTAGTGTTTTTACACTCTGCATATGCATTTATGGATTGACTGGTATACTCTACACATTTACTGAGTATCGGTAAATACAATTTACTACTTATCGATTATCAAGGAGAATAAGGACAGACAGTTATTTGTTTCAAATATTTCAATGGCATGCATCTTGTTGGGACTTAATAATTAGAGAAGTATTGATTGGTGGATTAAAGTTTAAAAAGGATAAATTTTTTGAGGCCATTGATTTACCCCCCCTCTCAGTTATTACTAACAGTTTATTTAGTAGTTTGGTGACCACAAAGACACATATTTTGCTTCTCATGAATTGACTAGCATAATAATAATTTAAATAAGTTTTTGGCAGAGTTTAATAAGAGATTTAATAAAGTGATAAATAGAATACTTACAGACATCAGACCTGTAGACTCATTCTTCATAGATTTCTACCTAAGCTCTTTTGATAGAAAGACCCATTATGAAATCAGATCTCATAGACCAAATATATTACGTCATGCATTCAAAACTGCCACGATTATTGAAAATGATAGAAAAACTTTCGATAGAATAAATAAAAGAGATGATTCAAAGTTATATAATCCTGTAATTTTTAAAAGGGGTGATTTGAAGGACATAATGGACAAGATCAAAGATCTAAAGGTGAAAAAATAGGAATAATAGGTCACCTTTCCCCAAGAATGACAGATTTAGATTGCAAAATATGCCTTATAATACAAATTGGAAGGATGGTAAGCCTGAAAGGAAAAATTATGCTAAGGAGACACCTGATCCATTAAAGAGAAGTAATTGTTTGGTGGAAAGTAATCCTTGGTGTGAAGCATGCACCTTACCAAATTCTCCTAGAAATAGTGTTGTAGCGCATAGATTTCAACAGGAAGAAGATGAACGTGATGATCAATACCCATCAGTTAATGCAGTTTCAACTGAATCAATGTTAGGGTGAGATGATTACAAATCCTGTGATGGAGATTATGTGCATGATGACAGTTTAAACAAAACATATCAATGTGATGGGAAACATAAGAGAGTTCAAATGTTAAGGAGGTTACCAAATGAAGAAAAGGAAGCTTATATTATTGCAGCAATTGCAGAAGAAAAGAGTAATTACATGTTGAGGAATAGAATGATAAATGATAGAGAATTTGCTGAAGTATCTTAATCGAACAAAGAAAAAAACCTCAAAAGAGACAAAGATGATGCTGTAAAGTAGGATCAACATGTGGACCATCATGAAGCCCAAAAACTGACAAAGTCAAAGGAAAAATAAATGTTCAATAAATCTATTCCCAATGATAATTATTTTATATCCAATGCCCAATCTCAAGTGAAATTTTCTATTCCTTTACTTGAAATGATGAAAATTCCAGAGTAAAAAAATGAAACTTTGAAAGTGTTGTCTAATGTAGGTGATGTTTCAAAAGAAGAACCTAATTAGAAACAAGTAAATGAAGAACCACCAGCTATTTATTTAGGCATTACTATTTCTCAAAATGGAACACAAGTTGATCCTTTTTATCTTAGGTTGTTGATTAACAATAAATTTGTTAAGAATTGCATGATAGATTCAGGAGTAGAGGTTAAAATCATGGCATCAGAGGTTATGAAGGAGCTTGGAATAAAAGTTGATACAACTTATGGAAGATTCTATCCATGGATAATAGATCTATAAATTTTTTTCGTATCATGAAAAATTTTGAATTCAAATTTTGTACTTGTCCAGCAGTATCTTATAAACTTGACATTAAGTACCTGCTAATTATGGAATGCTTTTATCTAGACAATGGTCTAATTTAGTAGGTGTTCACATTTAATTAGATCTATCTTATGCTACTATTATAGTGGATGGAAGGGAAGTAAGGATTGACAGGGAACCTAGATCATCTTATATTATTGAAGATGTTGACCCTGACCTAATGGTTAATTACTGGCAATCAGATATGCAGAATTTTCAAGTAAGTATTACCAAACCATCTATTAGAAGCACCGATCTAATTGAAATACATGTGCAAGAAGATCATCTAAACTTATGGAAAATTTATTTTGATGGAGCATGTATCAAGGAAGGTAATGGAGCTGGGGTTGTCTTCATTTCTCCATCTGTCAAGTATTTTAAATATTCCTTCTTTTTTACCTTTGAATGCACTAACAAAATTGCCGAATATGAGGCACTTGTTTTGGGATTAAGAGTTGTAAATAGACATGGAATTAAGTTACTTACAATATGTGGTGATTGAGATTTAATTGTTTCTCAAATAAGAAATAAATTTGCTACTAGGAATCCAAGGTTAAAGCAATATAGAAATCTGGTATAGGATCTCATTGAACTATTTGATGTATTTTCCATTAAATGGGTAGATAGATCACAATAATTTTTAGCTGATCTTATGGAAAATCTAGCCATTAGGAAAAATGATATCACTTTTAGTGAGATTGTGCAGGTGGATATGAAAAATAGGCCAACCATACAAGACAATGTTCAAAGTTTGTAGATGTTTGAGGATGATAAAGACCTATTCAAATTCCTTACTCGTAAAGAGAAGTATAAGGACTAGTGTATTGATTGGAATGGTTATGTAGAAAAGGAAAAGGATAGAGATATTATTTTTGGGAAAGAGATAGTTCAGCTCAAAAAAAACAAAATCCCAAAAGGTCTTGTAGCATTGGAAAGGGTGCTTGATGAAGCAGGAAAGTTTCAAAGAAAATAAATCTGCTATAGTTTCTGATGAAGTGGAGAAGGTAAATATTGGAAATGAGAACACTCCTAAGGATCTCTTCATAGGAAATAAAATAACTCCCAAGATCAGGTCTGATCTGATAGTCTTGTTAAGGAAATATAGGCATGTTTTTGCATGGTCATATGATGACTTAAAATATTATAGAGAAGACCTATTTGAACATGAGGTACCATTGAAATCTGATGCTAAACCTTTCAAATAGAGGAAAAGGCCAATCAAACCTACCCTTTCTCCTAAAATGAAAGAGGAATTAGTAAAGCTAAGAGATGCAAGGATACTAGAGTGTGTTATAAATTCAATGTGGGTATCCAACCTTGTTCTAGTAAGAAATAAATATAGAGACATACGGCTTTGTGTTGATTTTGGGAACTTGAATGTTTCATCTCTAAAAGACAACTATGTATTGAATAATATGGAAGCCTTGGTACAGAAAGTCATTGGAAATGAATTATTCTCCATGATGGATGGGTTTTTTAGGGCACAATTAAGTGAAGGTAAAGGAGGAAGAAAAATATAAAACAACTTTTACACCACCATGGGGAACATATGTGTATTCAAGAATGCCTTTCGAACTTACCAATGTTGGGGATACTTTTCAAAGGGATATGAATGTGGCCTTTGAATATATGATTGATGTCTTTCTAGAAATACATGAAAACATATTCAAAGAGAGCAGAGGATCATTGAAACGATTTAGAGAATATTTTGATATGAGCCTTGGAGTATGGTATATCCCTTAACCCTAAAAATGTCATTTTTGGGTTATAAAAGGTAATCTATTAGGGCATATTGTGTCAAAAGGGGGTGTGATAATAGACCCTAAAAGGGTGGTAATGATAGTATTCAAATCCCTCATACTAATAAAGTTATCCAATCCTTCTTTGGACAAATTAACTTTGTGAGAAGGTTTGTTTCTAACTTTGCAGAAATTATCAAGCCTATTGCCAAAATTCTTAATAAAGGAGCTGAGATTGCATGGAATGATGCAGCCCTAAAATATTTTCAAGCATCAAGAAATATATTAAATAAACTCCAGTTCTTAATCTCTTGATTTCACTAAGTCATTTCAGATTTTCTCCTTTGCTTCACACCATACCATAGCAACAGTAATGCTCCAAAAAAATGAAGATGGGTATGAAAAAATGATAGCCTTTTTTAGTAAATGTTTGCAAGCATTAGATTTAAGCTATGGAATAAATGAAAAATAAGTGTATGAATTAGTGAAAGAAGTAAAGTCCTTTAGGACATATTTGGTTGGAGCGAGTGTGGTATCTTATGTACCAAATTCTCTAGTAAAAGATATGTTCAAATAGTGTAAAACTACTGGCAGTAGATGAAGATGGATTAATTAGATTCAAGAATTCAATATAGGTATCCAAATAACCAAATTGGTAAGGGGACAAGGTTTGGAAAAACTTATGGAAAAATCTAACTTGGAGGTGGCTCAAGTGAAACAAGTAGATTTGGAGCATGCAGAACTAAGTATTGAGAAATACCCATGGTATAAGGATATTTTTACCTATTTAAAACACATAAAATGCCTTGAAGGTGTTATTGATAAGAAAAAGAGAACCATAAAACTCCAAGAAGCCAAGTATGTATTAATCCAAGGAGATCTATATTGGAAAATAGAGATGGTGTCCTATTATTTTTCTTAGACATGTATCAGGTAGTTGCAATCCTTAGATAATTACTTGGAGGAGTTTAAGGTGGACAGTTTCAGCTAAAACCACATCACATAAAATCTTACATGCTGGTTACTATTGACCTCAACTTTTCAAAGATTGTCACTCATATGTTAGAAAGTGTGAACCATGCCAAATTTTTTTAGGAAAGCTAAAATATGATGGAGTTTTACCTCTTAGATCCTTGTAGAATGAGGAACCTTTCCAAATGTGGGGTATTGACTTCATTGGTGAGATACCTAACAAATCAAGTGGAGGTCACAACTAGATCCTAGTGGGATCAAATTAGTTTACCAAATGGGTTGAAGAAACACCAACTAGGAAAGATACACATAAGGTAGTAATAAAATTAAGGATGGAAAACATTCTAACTAGGTTTGGAGTCTCTTATAATCTTATAGTAGATAATGGAATGTGCTTCAGATCAAATGAGGTCTTTGATTTCTGTAAATAATATAGTTTTCCTTTATCCTACTCCTCACCTTATCATCCCCAAGGAAATGGCCAGGCAAAATCTAGCATTAAAATATATATTAAAAGTAATCATAAGAATGTTAGAAAATAATACAAGAGCATGGGATTATAATTTAAATTTAGCATTATGGGCTGATAGGATCACTATTAATAAATCTACCAGTTTTTCCCCATATAATCTAGTCTATGTGAAGGAGGATAGATTGCATTTGAGTAATTCATTTCCAGTCTACAATTTTATCACAGAAGAACACCTAGAAGACATGAAATTTATGGAAGACAAGCTAAGCACATTGGTAGAATTGGATGAAACCAGAAGAAGGGCTCAAAAAGTAAATATCATAAAGCAGAAACAAGTCAAATTCCTACATGACAAAATGGAAAAAGATAGAACTTTTAGAGAAGGAGAATGGGTCCTTAAATGGAATGCCAAAGATCAAGGAAAATGAAAACATGGAAAATTTGAAGCACTTTGGCATGGACCTTACATCATTATTGAAAACGGAGGAGAAAATTCTTACTTTTCACAAGATGTCAATGGATACGCTCAAGAGTCCTAGTTCATGGGAAATACTTGAAACATTTCTTTTCTTAAAGAAATACAAGTATTTTTTTAATTTCTTTTTGCATAATTAAATAGGCCTAGTTATTTTTGACAGATGTTTCATGTGTTTTTTTCTCCTTTTTGTCATGATGGTTTTCTTCTCCAGAGATGACTAGGATCTTTCTATGCTCACAAGGAGCATACATCCCCAGAAAGAGTCACTGGTTCAAACCTAATTTTTGCAAAATTTAGGGCTTCCATATTCCATGACCAAGAGAGTATTTTCATCTAAATTCATGTTCTAATATTCTCTAATTATTAGAAACAAAAAATGATGCTTGTATCAAGTGGTCAACCTTCAGATATGTTTGTATATGCAAAATTAGGGTTACTCCAGGTGAGTGATTTTGGACATATTGTATCAGCATTAAAAAAAAATAATTATCGCTATGAATGCTACTTATGCACTCTTTATAGATCTATAGGATTTCATATAAATTTCCATGTCCTTCTACACTATTACTCATCGTTGTTTTATTCTTGTTTTGCAGGTTGTTCCCACCAAAAAATCATATTTCATATTGCAATGATCAAAGGTAGAATACAAATAAAACTTTAGAACCAAGCCATAGATCTATTTTAAGTCATGCATCAGATGACATCCACAAAATTTTCATTATAATATTGTAGTTCAATTTTTCACCTCACCAACCATTTTCCACAAGCAGTCATATTTCACATCTAGTAGCTACATATCCTGCAGATCGTACCACCCAGGGTATAATTCCACCAATGAGAGCCTTGAGTACCTCCACACTATCAATTCTGAAGGCATTATCAATATTATGCAAATAATATTCTTTTACAAATGAGAATACTCCAAGTAATCAAGCAATGTCATGTCATAAAACCCACAAACAACCCTCTCACCAATCTGGACACTTAACATCATGTCGTAATCCTGCCCAGCAAGTTGCATGTTTTTTTATTGGCTGCGAGATAATGAGGAAGTACCAATTGTCTCAATTTGGCAATCGTTTGGGTGAAAGATAAGACTCCTAAAGTGCTAATATTTTAGTACATGTTGAATTTTGACATATATTAAGTGTTCTATCAGAAAAGTTGCCTGAGTATTATCTTATGTCATCAATCGCATGGTTGTTAAAGAGCTAAAGAAATCAACGGTTGTTATTTTCCCATAAATAAATTTGTACAATTGTTAATATGGCCAAGATAACATGATCATGATGCATGTAAAGTTTTAGCACGGTCAAAAGGATGCATAACAGTTAAACAACATACAAGATCAATGATTGTCATTATCCCTTGATTGAATTTGCACAATCTTTATTTCAGGCGGGATCACAAGATCATGCCATGTGTAATTAGTCGTCAGAGGATGGATCATTAAGATGGATATAAGGATTTATGGTTATCCTTTTTCCATGGTTAAATTAGAGAGATCATTAATCACAATGAGATCATGGGAACCGTAGATTTCAAACTCAGCTTTAGCGCTAAAAGAAGTTAAAAAACCAACAAAATTTATATAAAAAATATATCACGATCATCCATTTGTGACATGTTCTAAATGATGATGCATTTCTAGTACTCCTAATGTTAACCAAGGGCAGAACATAACTATTATAAGAGCTAAATGTGAGCCAATTATAAGGTGATAGATGGCAACACAAGATTTAAACTAAGAAAAAAAAGGAATATCCATGAGATTAAAAGGTTATTGGATGGATAAAGCACGTAGATATTTTTAAAGGATGCAATGGATACTATTATGAATTTAAATGGCTACAAAGAGTTTTCAAGCATGCATTAGAATCATTTTCTATTATTCTTGTAATGTATTCTCCTTTGTTGACTTACTATTAGGTTTTAGTTTTGAAAGGGCACATCGGTCTAAAGCATGCTTTCATCCCTTGGATTTTGTATAAATAGGGATTCCAAGACCATGTGGTATAGTGACAATTAATAGATTAGAGGATAGATTCAACAATTGCAAACATGAACTCATTTGTTCTATTATTTAAAAATCAATAAAGGATCTATGTTTTCTTTTTCACTTATGGCAAGAAAGTTGGATTTCTTTCATGTTAGTCCCTGTTAATAATTGAGAAGATCAATTACTATTCTTGTAATGCTTGTGTAGAGATTTATTAGTCTCATATCCCTGTTTGATTACCAAGGAGTCAGTGAAAAGGTTGGTTTTCCTAATTCTTGTTTAATTGGTCTTCTATTAGGGGAAGTTAAATTCAATTGGACTAGAAATGATATAAATAGGATTAATTTATCTAAATTGATAACATTTGAGTAGTTTATAGTATTTGAACATATAATGTCTTGCAAGGTTGTACACAGGACTTGATTTGGATTGACTCTATTACCCAAGTTGGTACAGACACTGATCTCATCTAATATTGGAAATTTGGCATTTGGTTCTGAGTTTAAGATTTTTTTTTCCTAAATAATCTATTCATCATTCATTTCATGTTAATAATTGTTTCAAATAAAAAATTTATTAAAGAATTCTTACAAGTTTTCATGTTCAAGAATTTTCAAAGCATTCAATTGTTCTACATTTGTGGAATTTATTATTGGATGTACTTCAAGGAAGTAATCTACCACCTTGAAAGGACTAATCAGTTTCAAACATTGTTATCTTTTATAAAAATCCTTAATCCAAGAAGATTATTTAAGGTATATGATTACCTACCTTGGTTTTGTAGAGCCTAAAGTACAGTAAAATTAGATCAGCATTGGTCATTCCTATTAGTTGGCCAAGTTTGGTTGGAAGTCTTGGAATTGAGTAGGTAATAGGATTTCCAATCTATTGATTTGGGCAACAAAAAACCCTACTTAGACAATTAAAGCACATGATGGTCCTCTCTATATTTTTGCAAAGGTTAATGATATTCCTACCCATGGTGCCCTTGTTGATCCCACTTGCAAGGTGAATTTGATAGCCAAAGAACATCTTTACAATAAATAATTACAAAAATATTTTTATGATAAATGTGATGTTATGATTCAAACTTTCAATGGTTGCATTTACCTTCCCATGGTTCCATTTCATTCTGTATAGAAGTTGGTGGCAAAACTTTAGATGTTATCTTTACTGTCATTCCAACTTATGATCAATTTCAAGTCAAAATTGGTCTTCCTTGTCTTACCACCATGCAAGTTGTGACTTCTCTTATTCATAAATGTTTTAAATTTCCTCATAATGGAGAAATAATGACTATTAACCATAGTCTTTATCAATCATTTTTGCCTTGTGACTCATTTAACCTTGATTTATTTTGGTCTTCTATGCCTCAACCAACTAAAACCCATACTGACCATCTCTTTAGATCATACCAAGCCTATAAGGTTTAAGAGATTTGTGAACTTATAAAACCTAAGGATGATCCTAGACATGGAATCTTTTTCTACACCACCTATACCTCCTCTACATGCTTCTATTCCTCCTTCTATTTCTTAAACACATCCTCTTCTAGTAATATTTCACCCTAGTATGGTTCCTTCCATTCTTCCTCCTAAAGAAAAAAATGACCCGATGTTGATTAATCCTATCCCAACCCAAATTTATAGCAAAACCAAACATAACCATCATGATCATGATCATCATCGCAAGCATCATGCTAGAGCCTGTTAATATGATTCTCAAAATAGTGATTCATCTCATACACCTCCTCATGCCTCACTTCCCTTTGACCAACCCATTCTTGAAATAATGGAGGAAGTGAATATAAAAAAAATAATGATGAACAAACATGACAATGAAATTCATATCTTAGATTCTATTACAATTAATATAGAGGAAGAAGATACTCTTGATAATGATGTTCTTGATGCTAACTATGATATTCATGGTATTTATTTTGATGACATGTATGAGAATATTGATATTGACCATGACTTACCAGCTTTGCTTTCCCAATAGTTATCTATCACTCCTACTAATGAACATAATGACCTATCTTCACAACATGGTCCTTGTTTTAAAGTAGCTATTGTTCCCTCCATTGTGCTTGATGTTGATCCTCTTTCGAGTTTCCCACCTTCCATAACTACTATGCATCGATATGGGGGGGGGGGGGGGGGGGGGGGGGGGGGGGGGGNGGGGTGGGGCAGGCGATATGCTTGACTACCTCCTCTTGTGAGGTGGATTTTTGTGGTTTTTCCTTATTTTTGTGATTTTATTCCCCTGTGTTGTGCTTCTCTTTTCATGTTTTTTTTAGATTTCATTAAACGACCCTTGTTGCTCCATTGATGCAAGGTGATAAAGGAATCCAAATTTCATGAAAAGTATTATATTTGTATCTCACTTCTTTTATATTTTGTTATATGCTATGTTTTGCATGTGCTACTATTCATAAATGTGCCTTTGTGTTGTCTACTGAGGGTGATGCAAAATGGAAGCTACCTATTTTTTTTGGTCTTCATGATATCATCCCAAAAAGACTCTTCTTTGTATTTCTTACATGCCTTTCTTCTATTGTTCTTGTAGTTCTACTAGATTTAGGGGATGACGATAGTTCATTTTGATATAATTCTAATATACATGAGCTATCATATGACCTACTAACCCCAGAGTTGCTAGATCCTTTTTGTGCTCTCTTTTTTCATGTGCTCATTTCCCTTGCTTTATCCTTTCTTGGGGGAATTTTCATAGTGGATACATTTCTTGTGGATTCATGTATGCTTAGTTAAATAAATTTCTCATGTTAAGGAATTTGTAATGGCTTTAATGTGGGGGAATAGACACACACACACACACAAAAAAAAATAAAAATAAATTTGATGCTATATTTTAATTGGATCCTTAGACGAATTTCTATTTTTCCTTTGGTTCTTAGACTAGACAAGCATTCTTGGTCCTTTGATTAAGCATCCTTCTTTGATCCCTAAGGAAGCTTACCTTTTCTTACGAATAATCATTTTTTTGTTGGATCCATTATTGGAAGTACTTTATTTTGACCAATCCTTGTTGATGGATTGAACTAGCACATACAATTTACTAGACTATTCAATTCCATCTTTTGCAGTATTTTTCTTGTGTGCTTCAAAATAAGACAAAATTTTATTGGGCTCTCTCTCTCTCTCTCTCTCTCTCTCTCACACACACACACACACACACACACACACATACACACACACACACACACACATTTTGGTTTTGGATTTGATGAGGACTTAAGTCACTTGGGTACTTGATGTTTCTTTGTCTCCTTAACCTTAATAAGAGCATCTTACGCACTTGATATACTTTACCATGAGCACAATATTTTGTCATACTCCCTCTAAAGTGGGGGTAAATGTACTATCCTAAGAAGTCAGAACCCATTATTGGTGACTTAGGACCTATTAGACCCCATTTAGTGATTTCAAGATATGGATGTCTTTATGCTTGATTTCCCACATCTTTCATTTTCTCTCCTTGAAAGTTTTCACACTCCCCAAGACTTGAATCTACTTTGAAATTAACAATGTTGGGACTAGTTCAACCTAAGTCAGCCTTGTCTTGGACAAGGTTGACCCAAGTTAGCCTTGTCCTCGGGCATTGAATTCAAGTGGGATTTGGGCCCAATGTAGAGGTTTTTCTTCATGATCTTTATTTGTGGTCGACCCAAAAATATTGAATCCCAAAATTTGTATAAAAAGACATCAAGGCCTCACATTTTTGACAATCCATGACTATCCATTTTATGTGCAAACAATCTATTATTAATGGCAATTTCAAGAGCAAGTACAATCAAGATAATTTAGTATTTGAATTCAAGATTTGAAGGAAAGCATCCAATTCAAGATCTCCAAGTCTCTATCCTTTCAAGAAAAGGAAATATTATTTCATCAATGCAAATTTATCTCCCACGATGGCCAAGTAGAAGAATTCTCAAGCAAGCAAGAAGATCCATTCCTCTTCTCCATTCAATATTTCAAGCATACACTCATTCAAGATCTAGGATTGGAAAGTGTAGATTTATGCATTTGTGAAGGAGTCGTTGATTGTAAAACATATTAAAAACACACATTTAAAGAATCTTCATGGATTTGAATAATTTCTACATCCATCCATGAGGGTTTTTCATGCAAGGTAAGTATGAAATTTAGCTTGTTTACATTGCTTTCATTATGCAATTTATATTTCACTTCAAGGTTGATTCCTATACAGGGGCTTGACCAAGGAAAGCCCCTTCCCATGAACTTTTTCCCCTTCTTCTTGTGTGCAAGAATAAGTTTTCACAGTTTCAAATCCAGATTTTAGGAGTTACAGAACTAGTGAAAAATCCTTTACAGATTCCATCAAATTCAGATTCTTCATGATATGGTGTACTTTTTTGGACAAGGTTGACTTTGTTAGACATAGTCTTTTGGATCCAAAATTTTCACATTCAGAAGTTACAAATGTCATATTGCGAGATCTAGAAACATTTTAGATTCCTACAGTTCTATGAAATTCAAAACCAGATTTGAAGTTTACTCCTCTTCTCCTAGCTTCAAGGTGAGTCCATCCCTCCTCTTTTCATCTTTCACTTACTTTTATGCATCAGACCTAATACCTTATCTTTTTTGTTATCATTTCATTTATCATAGTATTAATTCCTTTCACACATTTTCATATCATTTTTATATATCATATAAATTTTTACATTAAAGAAACCCATCCCCAAATCACACTTCAATCCTCAAATATAGATCTTTCATTAGCACCCCTTCATCCTTTTGGATTGTGCTAATCTAATTTGGGTTTTAGGGTGAGTATTTGGGGGTGATCCTAATGTATCATATCCCTTCCATCCATTTGATTTGGTGAGTGATCTTCCTCCATAACATTTCTCACCATTTCATATGATACACTAGAAAACCTCTCTTTTGGTAGATAGACCATCACTATATTAACTGTACAAAATACCTAATGTCTATGATGACTAACATCTATTGAGCCTTTGTACCCCTCAACTTTTCAGTAACTTCTATCTTACATCTTCCTGCAACTGGTAAATGTATTCTTCAAATGCTTCTCCATTATCATTGATTCTATCACTCAATGATACTTGTAGAAAATATGGAACAACCTTAGGATTCCTACCATAAAAAAATTGAAATGGTGATTTAGTTGTTTACCTATTCACTACATTTTTATAGGAAAATTCTACTTTTGGTAATGTCGAATCCCACTATTTCAACTTCTCTCCAACAATGTATCTTAATAGATTACCCAAACTCTGATTGACCACCTCCATTTTACCATTTTTTTGAGGATGATATGCACTAATAAGATATAACTTTTTCTCCATATTATTACATAAAGTCCTCCGTAAATGACTCAAGAGTTTGGTATCGCAACAAGAGGTGATATTGTTTGGAACACCATGCAGTTTAACAATTTTTGAAAAGAACATTTCAACCACCTTTGTAGCATTACTATTTGTATTGCAAGAAATGAAATGAGCCATATTTGAGATCCTATCAACAACAATAAATATGGGATCTTTACCTCATCGTGTTTTTGATAGACCCAATACAAAGTCCATGCTTAGATATTTCCATGGTTCTATGGGTACTGCCAATGATATATACGACCCTATATTATGTGAGTGTCCTTTAGCTACTTGATAATTTCTACACCTCTCCACATACCTGGTTATGTGTTATTTCATCTTTAGCCAATATTATTTATCTACTACTAAGGCTATTATCTTATCATTTCCACTACTATGAAACTCTCTAATCATATTTTCTCTCATAGAACCAACAAGAATACATAACTATTTTCCTTTTAATAGATAACCGTCATGCATAAGATATTCACCTTGAATATTTTCCATTTTCCTAGGTATTAGATTTTTCAACTGGCCCACAACTTCCCAAAAATCACTATTAGATTTATATAAATCTTTGATTGCATCAAAGCTAATTATTTCAGTTTTCATGGTTTTTAAAAGTATTGCACATCTTCTTAAGGAATTTTCAACATGGTTTTTTTTCCCTAATTTATACTTCAAAGCAAAAGTATAGCCTTGTAGAAAAGACACCCATTTTGCATGTATACTATTCAATTTATTTTGTGTGATCAAGTATTTTAAATTAATATGGTATATAAACATCACAAACTCCTTGGGCACCAGGTAATGTTTCCAATGTCTCAAATCTTGTACAATTGCATAGAATTCTATATCATAAGTTAAATAATTTATCTACACATCATTCAAATTTTTACTAAAAAAGGAAATGGGCTTACCTGCTTGTCTAAGTACAACTTCAATACCCACATGTGAAGCATCACACTCCACCTCAAAAAAATTATCAAAATTTGGTAATGTCAATATAGGATATTCAACAACCTTCTTCTCTAGATATTAGAAACTTTCCTCAGTTTCTTTTATCCAAAACATTTCACTACCTTTGGTGCAATTTATTATTGGTGCTACAATGCTTCTAAAATTGTGAATGAAATTTATATAGAAAGTAGCCAACCCATGGAAATTATTACCTCTTTTAGGATATGTGGACTAGGCCATTCAAGAATGACTCTAACTTTCTCTACATCCATTTTGACACCATCTACAGAAATGACGAATCCCAAAAAACCCAAACTCTTTTGTATGAACCTACAATTATTCAAATTGACATAGAGTTTCTTTGTCCTTGACACCTCTAATATGATCCTCAAGTGTTGCCTATGTTATTCTTTTCATTTACCAAAAATCAATATATCATCAAAATAAACTACTACAAACTTATCAATGTAGGGACGCAACATAACATTCATTAGCCTCGTTAAGGTACTAGGAGGATTTGATAAACCAAATAGCATAGCCATCCACTTATACAAGCTATACATAATTTTTAGAGTCATTTTCCATTCATCCCCTTCTCAGATATTGATCTCATGATGCCACTTCATAGATCATTCTTCGTAAAATATGTTGGTTCTACAGTCACATCCATCATGTCATCTAAATGAGGTATAAGAAAGAAATACTTGATGGTGATCTTATTGATTTCTCTACTATTTATTCCCATCCTCCATAGACCATCCTTCTTTAGGGTAAATAATGCTAGTACAACACATGAGATCATGTTTTCTTGTACCACACCTTTTCTTATAAGTTATATCACTTGTTGGACTCATTCTATAAGCTTCTTGATTGGGAAGACTTTCTCCTGGGATAAAATCAATATGATGTTGAATATCTTTCTTTGGTGGAAGACCATTAGGTAATTATTTTAGAATAACATCAACAAACTCTTCCAATATATTAGTTGCTTTTGATGATACTGACAAGTCTTCCTCTTCTCCCTTTTACACTATCAATACATAACAACACCATGTTACCTTTAGTTCTTTGACAAGTTCTCTTTCAATCAATATACTCTCACCCTTTTCATCATCCTTAAGAGGCAACAAAATTACTTTATATCCATCCTTTTAAAAGGTGTATTTATTTCTCTCCATCATGAATAACTTTCCTATCATACTGCCACTACTTCCCTAGAAAGACATGACATGCATCCACTAAAATGGCATCACACCATACCTCATCCTTGTAGTTCTTTCATATGGAAAATTTAATATGACACCTCTTATGTATTTTAACTTCATTCTCATTTTTGAACCATGCAATATGTTATGGGTGAGGATTCCTTTCACACTACAAATTTAGTCTCTATACCATTTTTCTAGAAACCATATTCTCACAACTATGTCCATCAACAATTATTTGATATACGTTTCCACTTTGAAAACATCTTGTGTGGAATATGCTGGTTTTGAGATATGAATCATCAAGATTCTTTTCGTGTTCTTTTTCCTTTTCTAGAATTACCATTTTCCTTCTTATCATGAGACTTTTTCCTACATTCAAATATACCTCATTCTATGTTCCTTCATTCTCAGCTTGAGCTAGGCTCAACTTGGATGGTCCTTCTTAATTCCTATCTTGCATGTTACAATTTGAACACTCAAATGCTCTATAGCCTTCTTCACCATACCCAAATAAATTGAATGGTTTACTTCGGCCTTCCCATCCTTTTCCACTACTAGAACCTCTACCTCAATAAAATCCCCTTCCTCTTTATTGATTTGAGTGAATCTGGTAGGTATCTTCTTGTTCCTCTATTCCTTGGGATGATTCTCGTTGACTATAATTAAAAAAACCACATGATTGGGATGATGTACCTCTTAAAGATCCTCTATTTCTCTAAAAATGCTATTGATTATGCTTCTCTTCTACCATTAAGGAAAGATGGTATGCTTCTTCCATATGATTAACTCTATGCATGCTCAACTGACCTTGGATAGAAAATTGTACACCATTAGCATACCTCATCATCATCAGTTCACTAGTTTCTTAGGGGTCCACATGAATGGGCAATTTGTAGAACTCACTTGTATAATCTTCTACACCAGATAGATTTTTCTTTATATTTTGAAACCTTTAAAAAGGGGTTTGTGTATAATCCATAGGTATAAATTTTTCTCTTAGTTTCTTCTCCATATTTTCCCAAGTCCTTATCTTCTCCTTTCCCTTCCAGGTTCTTTCTTTCTATAAGTGATCCCACCAGATCATTGGATTTCCTTTTAAATTTGTACATGCAAATTTTACTTTCTTTTCCTCTATCATATTCTTCCATTCAAAGAAATTTCCCATTTTGTATATCCAATCTATCAGTTCCTCTAGTTTAATACTTCATGAATAATTTGATACTTTAACTCTAATGCCATCATTTCTTCCTTCTAATTGCCTAAGCATCCTTTCCTCAAATGATAGTTCATTTACTTTCTCTTCCTCTTCTTTGGCTTCTAATGTTGTTCAACTCCTCTTCCATGGATTTATTCATCATTTGACTCATCTCCTCTCTATCTTAGTCCTCAATTTTCCATCATTTCAGTAAGATCTGCTACTTATCACTGGAGTATTTTCACATGTGTAATACCTCTTTCTCATCCTCACCCAACCATTTTTCTTCTCTGATACCAGATAATGTAGCCATATTCTAACCATTAACAAAAATCATAAGAGGAAGAAAAAAGCACAATAATATTTTATAATTCAATTCTTCTTCATTATTCTCCAAAATAATTTTCCTCTACAATGAGAAAACAATACAAATTTAACTACCATCCAAAAATTACCCTTTATTGGCATATTTTTGAAATATCTATTTTTTTCTATTTTTAGTAATTTATAAAACTATTCCAAAGTCTATAAAAATTTCCAATTATTTAGAATTAACTTGAGTTACATCACTCATCAACTGGCTGAGTAATTAGATGCATGAAGAAAAATATACTTAAAAAATAAAAGCTAGAAAATCTAAAAAAATAGTAAAAGCTGATTTTAAGGCCTTATATGGTAGAGTTTGACCCTATAAATGTATCGATAGTTGGTTCAATTGAATTTATTCGATTGGTGTCTTTTATAACTCTTGAAGAGTTATGTACCTATAAAATTTCAGCCCAAACAAACAACCACGAAGAAAGTTATGACCATCAGAATTTTCTACATCATCATCACACCTTTACTTATATGTCCAATCCCTTGTTTTGTTGGAATAAATGGGAAGTGTTTACTGAGAGGGGAGGGGTGAATCAATACCTCTAAATTTTTTTTATCTTTTAACCTTTATCCCTTAAGTGATCAAATCTTTATCCAACCTTCTGATCTATACTATCTTGATGTAAGATATATCAATTCATAAACTTTACCATACATGAACATTCATAGAAAAACTCATGAAAGTAATTGACACATAACACAAGATATGATATCACAAAAAATTCCTGTTAGGAAGTAAAAAATGTGGTGGGGATGACACCCAAAAACTCTCCACTATTTGCAGATTGGAAGGGGCCAATTAAGGCTTACAATTTGATCACTTCTGATGATCTACCCGGTTAAGAGTATCTGCGGAGACCTGTCAAATTATACTATGTTAAGAGCTTTAGAAACACTATTGAGTGTGCACTCGGTTAAGAGATTTATAGTTGACTATTAAATCCACCTTCCTTGAAAGGATTTTTACACTTTTCTTCACTTGTTAGAATGTAAGAAAATTACAATTTGACGTGGTGTATGCAATCTCCTATTGCTAATTATAGATCCATTTAATATTACATGAATAAGTATATCATCTAATGTGATTGAATAATATCTCTGATGCTCGGTAGTATCTGTTCTTGGTTCTTGCTAACTAAATTCACCTTTTGCTATTCTGGTTCTTGAAACTTTCAATCTAATCCATAGATGTGCTCGTATGATTCATTCATCCTATCATCCATTATCACATCCCTCTCTTCTCTCATAATAATGAATGATTACAACATCTATTTATAAGATAGATTGAATTAATCAAGTTTCACCTAAAACAATATTAACTCTAAGATCACAAGTTTACAACTTTACCTTGATCTCCTAGTCTATGTGTTTTAAATCAGTTAGACTGATTAAAGCATTTACATTAATGTTTCTTGTCCATAAAGAAATGGTTTTAAAAATAAATCAAGATTCTATAAATAGAACATGACTGTTTTATCTGACATGGAAGTTAGATCCACTTTTTGTAGGCTGCAACTGACTTTCAGTTTCTATCAGTCAATTCTTCCATGAAGTCAGTTACACTGTTTCTCAGTGTTCCTGCTGGAACTCTCTCTCAGGTTCCTCAGTGATTGTTCTCTTGGTTTGCACTATGACCTGCTTGTTGGGTTCCACTTTTGGGTTCCTCTTTATCCTTTCCATTTTGCATTTTTGGTTTACACACAAAATTGTGTCATCAATTTTCTTTGTACTTAGAAATTTTTGGTGCTCTTATATCTGCATTTTTAGTTTTCTCTTTGTCCTATATTTTGGCGTATGCTTACTGAAAGTGTTCTTTGCATACTAATGACAAAATAATGTCATCAATCTCCCCCTTTGACACCAGTATCAAAAACTGATATGTGCAAAAATACTAACAAAATGTTAAGTATGTACACCATATATAATCCTTAGTCATTTCATGACCCCCCTATGTATATGCCAGTATATCATTATTTTCTCCTCTTTTTTTGTAGTACTGTATAGATTTCTATCTGTACATATCATTATTTTCCCCCTTTTTTATATTAAGGGAAAAGGTGTATACCTTATAGCTTATTAAAAATGTGAGAGTGTGAAGACTTCATGTCTTCCATCATCTTCTCCAATTGGTCCTTCAGGTTCTCTAGAGCCATGCATTCAAGTGTGATCTTTGAGTCCATATCGTAGATGTTGTCTACTACAGACATCTCAAGGGTTGCTATCAGATTTCTTACTGAATTGATATGCTGTTGAAGCAATGTGGGATTTGGTAGAAGTTGAGCCTGGAGGTCAATGACCTCTTCCCTGAATTGTGTTTCTGCTTCCCACAGTTCTTGCCTTATCTTTTTATAATGCAACTTTATTGCATTGTCTTTTGTGGTTAAGCCTTTAGCACTTGTAGCTAGATCATAATCTAACTTTTCTATCTTATCACTATGATATTTAGTGAATTTATCAATTGTGCTCAATTGTTGGATCAAGGAAAGAGCTTCAACAATTATTGGATCAAATTCACTAATGAATTCTGAAATCTTTACCTTGTTTACTACCGCTTCTTGGCTGATCTTTTCAACAAGTTTCTGCCGATATTTCTGCTATGATCTCTCTTCAATTTCCTTCTCTAAATCAATGTTTTGTGTTGTATTGGCTTCAGTGAGAGTGGCTAGTTGATCAAGGATCAGTTTATTATGATCAACATCAACATCGGGTACAATCTAGTGTAACATGTCCCTAGTTGTTTCTAGTACCATGGAGTCTCAGTGCTTCTTTCTCAGCTTCTTTTGTAGTGCTTTCCTCTGGCATATTTCACCGTATTCTTTTAGTGCTTCATAGTAAAGTGTGGTTGGGTCACATTTGGGTATCTCAATGATCTCATCGAGAGTGACATACAACTTACTATTTTTGGATTTATTCTTGTTCTTCTGAGTTTCACTTGAGTGTAGAACCATAGCCATCTTCTTAGCTTTGTCTATGGTACTGGATGAAGTGACTTGTGGTGTTGCCTCTTTTTGCTACTATTCTTTGGTGTCAGCTTGTCAGTTTTTAGTAGATGTCTCCACATCAACCTTTACATTGTCAGTTGCAAATTTTTTGGTTTCCTTAGGAGTGCCACTTTAGGTTTTCCTCCTTCATCGGTGTCCTTATGTACTTCATCTTCCTTTTTCTGTCCATCCTTCTCAGTGGTGTCTCCATCTATTTTCTATAAATCTCCTTCTATAACCTTGTCAGTTTCGATTACAATATGAGTATCTTTGATGACATTCTATTCATCGGTGTTGTCTTTCTTTCCTTCTTCCCCTGCATCTTTGGGAATGCTTGAATCATTGTCAGGTGACTTGTCTGTTTCTTGTAGTATTGATGGCTTACATCAATATTGGCACGTTGCTTGAAATGTTCACTTGTGAAGTGTCAAATGTTGTGTCCTGTTCATCGATTTTATCCTTGGTAATAGTGACATCTTCTTTTTGTATTTCTTCTGCTAGGTCATCGATTATGTCAATGCCTATGTTATCCACAATGTTGTCCATAGTGGTTTCTGACCATGTTTCATCTGCAACATCCACATTCTTGTTGCCGTTTGTGTCCATTTCTTCTTTATCTAACTCAACTGATGTCTCATCTTCTACATCTGTTATTATTATTTGTTCTTGAGTTGCCTAATTATCATCTTGCTATTGTTGTCCTTTTATGGGGCTTTCTTCCTCAATAGGTCTAGATTGAGTATTTTACTCCAATTTTTATGACTTTCTTTTTCAAGCTCTATAAGCCTCCCTTCAAGAAATTTGTAGGCTCTCAGCTTGGGTGAGAACTCCTTTTTATGGTTCTCCATCATCTCATCAATTTTTTCCCTCTTGGATTCAAGAGGCATAAGAGAAACAAGTACTCTTTCTCTAATCTCCTTCTCATTCTTTAATGCAAATGACCATCTGGCATATAATCTATCCATGAGTTCCTTTGGTACCATTGAACCTTTGAATTGTAGTGGTACACACTTGAATTTTTACATCTTTGCAATGATGACATCCTCAACTTTTTTTTGATCTTTTGGATCTAGTTTTAGCCATCTTCTTATCTTAGAATCTGTAATAGATCCTGAATTTGCAATAGATTTACATACCTCATCAATGCTTTCTGGAACCTTAATCTTTTTAGCTTGTACACCTTCATCTCGTTTGGTGTCCTCAATATCTTCTCTGGTTCTTATGAACTTCCTTCTCTTTGTTGGCCCTCATTTCTATGTAGTCGGTTTCCTCTTGTAGGTTCTAACTTGTCCTTTCTTTAAGGGTGAAGGACTTGGGTCCTTAGCTATTTGGCTCCTTTTCCTAGAAGCAGTTGTGGTTCTTGGCTTCTTTGCAGGTATTAACAATGGAGTATCTAACTCTGTAGACTCAACGTCACTTATTTTCTCAGCCTCACAGTTGGATGACTATCCTTCAGTTTCTTCCTTTTGTTCAATTTCCTCTTCAGTAACTGACAGTCTTTTCTTTAGATTCTTAACCATTTTATCTTTCTTTCTGTCAATTTTCTTCACAACCAATCTAGTTTTGATTCTTGATTTGGCCTCCTCATAAGTTCAGAACTTTTTTTGTTTCTTGTCTAATGGTTCATTTATAAATGCATCAATTACATTGGATGCTTGATTAATATTTACTTCATATTCTAAAGGTTGTAACCATATTTTCCTTGGTACAATAGGTTTGATGTATGTGTGGTCGATGTCAACCATAAAACATATATCATTCTTGAATTTCTCTATAAGTTTCTCAGGGATCCTAACTCTTTTCTGCATTCGGTCCTTGAATCTTGTAATGTACTCATCCATGACTATTTCAAAAATGTCTCCCAGTGATGTTATGTATTCACTGATTTGCATGGTGACTGGTTTTGTGGTATCCCATTTTACATCTCCTACTGATGAAAATATTTCTTGGAAGTAAAAGAAAATGCACATGATAAGTGAACCAAACTTACATGTATTTGTCTTAGCATTTCTTATTATCCTCAAGTTTTCTTCTAGCTAGTTAAGTAGAATCTCTGACAGATCCAACTAAGTACCTTTCTTTACAATCTTATTGTTAGTCCCTAAGTTTTGTTGATGATTAGTGATCTACACTTAGTCATTTACTTAGACAGTTTTAGTTGGTTATCACTGCGGCCAAGCTAAAAATTCAACTCCAAGCAAGTTTTAGGTTGCCAATTTACATCATGCCGAGCTGAGTAGAATATTAAGTGCTAAGCGACAGAGATGTTCAGTGCCAAGAAAAATAGTTTTTGCATACATGTAAGGATTGATTCAAACTTTGATGTAAACGGTTTAGGCCAACTTGTATGAGATTTGGGCTGACATTTGTACACTTTTAATATTTGTCTACTGAGTTAATTTCACATTTAATTGTTTTATACTATGCATGGCATGGAGCCAATCAGAAAATCAGAATTCATTGAAGGCATAAACTGTAGATCTTGATCGTTGATCTAGATCTCGTTGCTTCTAACCCTAGAAAATGTGAGAAGTGTGTGTAAGAAAGAGATATATAGAGAAGGGTTGTTGTTCATTAGAGATGAACAGTAAGTCATTTTGAGAAGAATCCTAGATCAAGATGAATGAAAGAGTAGTGATAAGCATAGTAAAGACATATTAGATTGAGATATGATAGAAGGTATTGGAAAGAGTAGATCCATCATCAGCATCTGAGTACATAATGAAGGATCATTACTTGGAACATTCTAACAGCTGTATCAGGTGAAATCTCTTAATAGAGTGGTTCTAGAAAACCATTTGAAATCTCTTAGCAAAGTGCTTACTTTATTGTAAGTTGAAATCCTTTAACAAGGTAGATTGTAATGATCTTTAGTTCTTAATTAAACAAACCTTTAACCAGGTAGATTGCTTGTTGCAATCAAACTCTTGTAGCCCTAACAGGTACACTTTATTGCTGTAGTAGTGAAGATTTTGTGGGTGTCATCCCCACCCTAGTTTTACCTATTTGGGTTTTTGGGTTACCAAAATTTTGTGATATGAGTTATACATTTCATGTTATTGATGCTATCTAATGTTAGGTTAAATTCATATATGTATGAATGCAAATCAATTTGTTTTAAGTGGTTAGGTTTTAAGATATGATTCACCCCCCCTCTTAGTATCTTGCTTTCCTATTATTGTACTTCCAAAAATTGGTATCAGAGCACAGTTCACCTACAAAAGCTTTTAATCATCTTGTGAGTACAAATCTTGAGAATGGACGTTTACAAGTTGGGTAAAGTCATTGAGAATCAGAGGATTGAGATTCAGCTAGCATTACATCAGCTTGAGATAGTGAGATAGGAATTGAAAAAATCATTGACAGCTAGGAAATATTTGGCGAAACAAATGAATGATACTCATTACCAGGAAGATGACACTCCAAATCTATTTTAGAATGGAGATTCTACTAAGAGCGATGCAGCAATTGCAGATCTACTGGAAAAGAACAATGCACTATGTGAAGAATTGAAAAAATTGAAAAGAGAAAAAGAAATGTAGATAGTAAGACTATATGAAGTAGTGGAACAAAAGAAGAAAGCTGAAGATGAAAAAGCTATGGAAAAAGAAGACAAAAGAGTGATAACTATCAGACTTGATGAAAGGACACATGATGTGAAAATGATGACAATCAATCAGGTTGACATGGAAAATTAACTGCTACTTGGAAATCAGGAGATTAGTAGGAAAGATATGGAAATGATAAATCTGATATCTGAGAACAATCAATTGAAAGATGATTTGAGATCTGAGAAGAAACTTAATGAAAGGTTGAATAAGCCTAATGAAGATTTGACTCATTTTGAGAATCTGATGGAAGCATCAAGAAGGTCAAAGGATTCTTCTGGATTAGGTCACACTAAACCAAAGACATCTGTTGATGGAGAATCATCTAAGAATGGTGAAAGGAGGAATGCAAAGACAAAGCACAACAAGTCTATTTGCCACTATTGTGGAAAACCAGGTCATACAAAAAAAAATTTCCGAAGGAAGAAAGGTAAGTCCAATCCTAAACCTAAGTTTAATGGTTACTGTTCTAATTGCAAGAAATTTAGACATAAAGCACATGAATGTTGTGCTGAAGCAAGTGATGCACCTCCCAAACCAAGATTTAATGGTTATTGTTACAAGTGTTAGAAACATGGTCATAAAGCACAAGACTATAGATCCAATGCTAAACAAAAATGGACATCAAAGACACAAACAAAAGCATCTATGAAAGGCAACACTTACAATTGAGATTATAATACAAGGTAGAGTTGTCATTACTGTGAAGAATATGGACATGCACCTGAAGACTGCTTAAAGACACATTTTAGAGGGAAATCTAAGAGTTGGATGAATGGAAGCTTAGTCTATTTTAGCTTTTTGAAGATAGGTCACACCAAGAGAGAGTATAGGACAAGAGTTCCTGCTCCTACTGTTGAAGAAATAAGAGCATAGATGAACCAAACATGAGTAAGGAAAATAGAGACGAGAAGTAGTGAATGCACTAAAGCCGAGGTCACCCAATCCAATGGATCAGGTGATCACACCATCTCTAATTGAGCTATAGAGGTATGTAAGGAACTGCATTTAAATTTCAAATCTTACATCAGTTCCTAATATGTAAATGTGCCAAAGTCCATATCCACATATGTTAAGATGCACCAGGAGATGTTTGTGACAAGTGCCAAGAAGAGGTATCTACACTATAGGTGCCAAGTTGGTTGGATGAGTAAGTTTTGATGGCCAAGTATGGTAACCTGAGTGGTATGCAAGTTGTGTTAGTTGGTCAATGATAGTTGGCTTGCACTCACCTAACGGGCAAAATATTTTTTGCTTACCTATCTTGACCTTTCGAGTCTATATAAGGATGAACAGTCTATTATTCATTTTTACCTTGCGATTTTCAACATTCACAAAGCTATCAAAGAAGTTGTAGAATTGGTCTTAGTAAATTTTATTTTGATAATTTCGTCAGCATGTCATCGACAACCCAAAGTTGAACAATGCGAGGTGTTACTTGCTGAGGTACCCTGTTCTTCCTTCTTGAACCCTAATTTCAGAGATTATGGCTACAAGTTCTTCCGCACCAGTTAAGGGAATGGAGGAGGACCTAAAACAAATTAAGCTAGTAAGGAGTGATGCATGTGCACCACCAAAAATTTTCAGCCATTCCCAAAAGTACAATTTTAAGTGATCTGAATGGAGCTCTCTCATTGATCCCACCAAAGGTACTTATGATTCATGATGTTAGATCTTGCTACATGGTTAAAATTGGAAAAGTAGGTGATAAAGAATTGAGAAAATCCTATGACAAGTTATGTGAAAATGGAATTATGAAAGACAAATTCAAGCATTTAGCCGACAAAGGGTTAACTCGTGTCCTAGATTTTATGATAGAATTCAAGGATGAATTGATTAAGGTTGTCTTAAGTAGAGTTCATAAAATGCATATGTGGCTTGACAATGGACCAGTTAGGATCACAAAAGATATTATTCATAGAGTTACTGGCTATCCTATTATTAGCGGTAAACAAACAATGAGAGATCAAAGTAAAGAAGAGATAATAGCTAACACTGGAGCTGTCTGGAACAATAGAGGTATGACTATCTCTACAATTGAAGACTTAGAACTTGACTTTGGAGTGAGAGTGATTGCACACAAGTTCTATCAGTTGAGCCAATTGGATAGTGTTCCTTGCACAACTGTGGACCAGGCATGGAATATAGTGAAGAAGAATCACACCTAAGACCTTGCCAAGTTGCAATTGATACAACTAGTCGAGAACTTACTATCAATCAGAAAAGTTAAAAGATCATCATGTAAGTTTGACTCTTTGCTAGTTTGTATATTCTTCTATGTACATAAGTCATTTCCTACTCTAGGAAATATTGTTTGGAATAAGCATAGACCTATTAACTTACATATTAGTGAATGTATTCAGCAATTAGGTAATAATTTCAATAGTATTGTGGGAAATTATTTTATGGAATTCAAAAAGAGAATGAGGTTGAGGACCAGAATTCCCAATTCACTTGTGGAAAAGCACTCTGAAGAGATATGTTTCTTAGTTGATACATATTACACCTATATTCAAGCTATGATACCTAGGGTATCATGGTTGGAGCCATTTCCCTATGAAGTTAATATTGATGAAAAATCAATAGCTATCACAACACTCCTAGCAGAGGAGATTGATACTAAAGCAAAAAGATTCAGAAATTATGATGAAGGAAAGGCAAAGATTTCAATGAATCTTAAGGCAGGAACCATGGAAAGAAAGAGGAAAAAGATTGTGAAAAATCTGAAAAAGATGGTTGGCTTGCTGAGTGATGAGGAGCTAGAGGATGCACCTCTAGACATATCTACTGGACAAGGTGAAGATGTATCTGAGGAACAAGATGAAGAATTCAGTGAATCTGAAGAAGAGATTACTGTTAAGGAAAAAGTAAAGAGACCAGCAATAGCCAAGGTAACCAAGCTGAGTAAAGAAAAACCCAGAGTTACCCCTCCCATTACAAATCATCCAAGGACAAGGACATCTGCTGCCAACCTTCCAGCAGAGAAAAATAAAGTCTATGTAAAGAAGGTTGGAGAAAGTAGTTCTAGATTGAAGAAAAAATTTGCAACAAAGGTTGTGCCTAGCCTACAAGTTAAGAGATCAAGAAGGAAACTACATTTGGATCTAGAAAGTGATGAAGACAAGAAAGAAACTGATGAACCCAGCAACATACCAACAAGAACATTCAAGAAACCCACATATATTAATGAGGTATGTGAGAACTTGAGAAATTCTGCAGGGTTAACTAGTTTTAAGTCTATCAAGTATGAAAAACTGAAGGTAGAAGATAAGCATAAGGTTCAAGAAGCTCTTCTAGACATGATGTGTGATTTCAAGTTAACTCCTACAACAATAGGAAACAATGTGCTGAGTGAGTTATATAATTTTCTATCTGGAAAATGGGAATTTTCACTCACAACTGAAAGACAGATAAGGGAAGGCACATTAGCTCAAGTCATTCCTGAGGTAACCAAGAAATAGAGAGAAAAATTTGTTGAAGAGTATAAGCATAAATTCATACCTAAACAGAGAGGTTATGCTGTCTTGAAGAATGATATTGAAGGGATAGTACAATAGAGTACTAGGATTTGGAAGGAAATTCTTGGATTAATTGCTCCAAAAGAGAAGAAAATTGATGAAGGAACATCTGAGCCAAAGGCTAAAGAGATTGAATCCACCCGTGTACCATAGAAATCAATAGTTCAAATTTCTACTAAGCCTGAGGAGACTGGAACAGAAGCACAAGGAAAAACATAGACAGTTAACAAATTTGATCTGACAATTGGCAGTCCAATTGATGTGACAATTGATGACTCTAGAAATCTAGATGCTGAGGGTTAGGATGAGCTAAGGGACTCAACTATAGAATCACCTATTAAGGAAAATAAGGCTGAAGAAGAGAAGAGTACAGAAGAAGATGAAGAGAGAAATCAAAAGGAACCTAAGGATAGAGATACTCAGAAAGAAGTGGAAAAGGAGAAAATAATTGAACAAGAGGTAATTGCACAACATTCACCTATTTTAGAAGTTGTGAAATCAGTTCTAGATAGTAGTGAGGAGATAAGAGATACTAACAATGAGACTAAAGTACAAGAGGTAGTGCAAGTGTTGGTTGATCTACCACATTCTACATCATCAACTCACACAGGATTTAAAATAGGAGGCATACCTGATTAGCAAGAAATTTTGACTGAATTAAAAGATGCAATGGTGACTACTACTGAAAATAGAAAAGGTACTGTAGAAACAAAGCCAAGTAGTAGTTCACCTGAATTCAAGAGGAGGAAAGTTATGAAGAATAAGTCTCCGATTCTTGATGTCACATTAGATGAAAATATTGTGATTCCACCATGGGATCCCAATGTTTTTTCTTATGAATAGATTGAGAATCTTCAAGAGCTACTTAAGAGGAAGAAAAGAAAGGAGGAATAGAAGAGGGAGCAGAAGCAAAAGCAAGTGCTACATGACATTAAAGACATATTTGTAAAAGCTTTTGACATGGAAGATGAGAGCCCTCAAGCTCCTATTCTTGAACAGTTAGTTCATATTGTGCAAAAGGTAAATGATGACAATATTGAAGCCAATGAGAAGCTTTTGCGATGGTCTGAGAGGAAATTTGAGACCAAGGTACTAGCAAAAATCTCAGGAGAGATTGTAGTAAAATAGGTTGAACTTTCTTCTCTGATAGAAATTTTAGAGGCAGTTGCAACAAATGTTTATTCTTTGTATAAGAGGTTATCTGATGTTGAATTCTTCACAAAGGATAATCTACAGGATTTAGAGAAATTGCAACTAGACCTAAAGTCAACTAGAAGTTCATTGAGTATGGATGCTAGCAATAGCTCCTTATATTTTAACAGGTTGACTTATGCACAAAGGAGGATAGCTGAGCTCATGGCTGAAGATGGTTGGATTAGGACCAAATTGATTACTATTCAGACAATCCTGATACCTCATATGGAGGTCATTTAGAAAGAACTTTCATCTACAAATGAATTGGTTAAGAGAGATTCTCATCTCTCCATAGCAGAAAGTTTAGTAAGTCTAGCTACCGAGCTAGAAGTGAAAATAGAGGTCATGAAGTTTGTCAAGGACAGTTGGGACTCTGCATTTACGTTCACCTTAAAACTTCATAAATAGTTTTTGGACAAGTATAACTTGACCCCACCTGCAATGAGTGACAAAAACAAGGGGGAATCTAACAAGACTGTGTTACCGATTTTCGGTACCAACATCAATCAGGTGGGTTTGTTAGGTTTTGAATGAATGAAGGTATTTTCTCAGTTCTGGTGTATCTGATTCCTTTACCTCTATTTATAATGTCTCTGCATGTCATGTTTTCAGGTTTTCCATGTCTACACTTAGCCAAATTTGCAAAAACCCTAGAACTCTAAAAAAACCCTAGGTCTTGGCAATTCTTTCCTGGGCTTTATCGTCCAAATCCCATGTTAACCGCGCAAAAGGCGGTCATATCCCTTTTTGAGTTATGTTTTAATCCAATCGATCTGTCACGTCAGTTTTTGTGTCAAGTTTTTAAGTTGCGCGACTGCGCGACGAGTTGGAAACAGAGGTCATCACGCAATCGCGAGCCGTTTGTGAAGAGTTCTGATCTGTCTGCGGGTCAGCGATGAGCTGTTTAAAGTAGTTATCACGTAGTCGCTAAATATTTATGCCATCTATCTCATGCTCTGTGACTGAGCGAGTCATATTTTAAACTACGCAATCGCGCACCCGCTCACTGTTTGATGTCAATGTTTCAAGTCCTGCGAGTGCGCGACGAGGCCGAGTCATAGCAGTCGCCCAGTCGCTCATGTCTTAACCCATTTGTCTTTTGTAGTGCAAGAGAGTGATGAGATAAAAAGGGAGCTCGTCACTCAGTCGCACAAATCTTTCTCAAAATTCATAAGGGCTCGCGAGTGTGCGAGGAGCTAAATAAGTCGATGCATCTCATAGTTGCGCAGGCAGCTTTCAAGGTTTGGAAGGGTCTGCGACCGAGCGACCAAAGGAGCCGTTCAGCTCATCGCTCAGTCACTGCTATTTTTAAGAGATCAAATAGGAGCTCGCGAGTATGTGACAATCAAAGAAGGTAGCTTGTCACTCAGTCGCTGATCAACTCACAGAAAGGAAAAATAACCTGTGAGTCAGCGACGAGTTCAAGAAAGACACCGTCATGCAGTCGCCGAGCAATGAGGTGAAAGAGAGGGCAATTCGCAGGTGAGCGACTAGAAGGAAGAAGTGTATGGTCATGCACTGGCACATGGGAAAAGGATAGAATACATAGAATAGAGATGTTTTGCTCAGCTTGCAGTAGTTTTAGAGGTTCGTCAGAATTCTAAAATTGAAGGAAATTATGCACAAAATAGTCTGCTGACCTCTGATTAGATTTGTTTCAATATCAGTGAACAGCGATAGAGAGATCCGATTGTTCTCAGATGATCTAAATCAGTTATTTCACAGATGAAAGATCAGCTTTGAAAAGGTCAGAGGACGCATTTTTGGGGCTGCAGAAGAGTTATTGAAATTCAGAGACTTTTGGGACTCTTCTAGAGGGATAAGACTACTTCTGTGAAGATGTATTTATGTTGATATTTTTTGCGATGACTTTTAAGGCTTGAACAGTGGCTGGACAGGACAAATCTGATCCAGAAGTTATTGCTCTCCAAAATGCAGTTGGCAAAAAAGCATAAATATGAGTTAAAGACTCATTGCCACTAGTTCTTTTTCCCTTTGGCTTGCTTGTTTTGTAACTTTTTCTGAGTTCTTGACAGAGGAAAAGAGATTTTGTAACCCATTTCAGAGAAATATACAGATTTATAACACCTTTGATTGTGAAAGATAGCTTATGCCTTCCCTTATTAGTCTGTTATTGTGTACTTAGTGACTGGTATAAATTCTGTGATGTTCTTTGTCCTCAATTTGTATCACATATTAGTGCCTTTATGCAGTACTTCATACTTGTTTGCAGGTTTTAAGTTGTGCACAAGTCAGATTTTCTCCAAATTGTGAGAAGCCTTTCTCCTTTCAGGGGATTGTCGTTATTGGCCTTCTGATAGATTGATTATGCAAATATTATGATTTAGTGGGATTGTGTAGGAAAGCTTAAGTAGCTATTTCATTGTGTGTCAGGTTATTTGTGCATTTCTCAGATATCTTCTGGTGCATCACCTTTTAGGACATAGTTTTTCATTTTCTATTCTCCTTCTATCTCTTTCCTCCATCAAAAGAATTGGTTTCAGATAGTATAGAGTGATTAATCAGATAGGAAGCCAGCCTAGGACCCAGAGATTCATTCCAGCTATAGGTTACCCACAACCTTGGAATGTTTCCATGTTGCTCCAAAAGGTTAAGTTTCTGCAAACTTAACAGGGTGCAATTTTGGTAGATAACAGTTTTGGCACGCCCGGTGGGACCAGTGACTAATTTTTCCAGTCATCTTTTGCAATATTTTTGCTGTTGTTAGTGTGTACAGCAGTAGTTTTAGCTTGAAGAGGTTTTAGAATTACACACTTGGTGACTCTGAGCTTTAGAATAGAAGAACCAGTAGATCACAGCATATGAGAAGAGTGCAAACAAGAAGTAGTTCTTCATATTTTGAATATTTGCAACTATCTCCACCTAGGAGAAGAGGGAGAGTAACTGAAAAGCCCAAAAAGATAGTGGTTTATACAAAAAGAGCTAAGTCTACTCCCACTGCAGTTAGAGCGTATCCTGCTATTCCGGTTCTCACTACATTAGGAAGTCATTCTTTGCAAGTTCCCATGGCGTTACCAAGGAACCAACTCTTTGTTTCATTCAATCAAGGCAGCCCTTTGAACCTTGCTCAACATGATGTCATTCCTGTTGCTGCATTAAAAAGTCTACCATATTTTAGTGGTGAAGACCAGACCACCCCAGTTGAACACATAAAGGATGTGGCTAATCTTTGTGCTCTACATCATGTTACGGAGGATAACGTTGTTGTCAGATTGTTAGCTGCGTCTTTCAAAGGAAAGGCCTTGCAGTGGTTTAGAAGGCTACCGGTGGGTTCTATTGCTGATTGGGATCAACTTGGTGCGGAGCTTTGCAAGTTTTTCGAAGACAAATCTGACCATCTGTCCTTGGTAGAGCAACTGTCAACTATCAAAAGAGCCCCTCATGAGCAAGTAACAGACTTCAACTTCCATTTCCAAAAGACATGGGAAAGAATCCCTCAAACGGTAAGACCCTCTGCTGATCATGCTTTCTTATATTATTTGAGGGCTTTCAATAGTGATATAGCCATTATGATACAATCAATGGGAGGGGTTACACTCCAAGGTGCTTATGAAGTAGCTATTAGAGCAGAAAATAGTCTTATACAGGCTGGAAAGATTGCCCCAAGGCCACCTATGCCAATCTTTCGAATAGCACCTGTAGTCCAGTCAATGATACCTTTGCAAGCAGACCCCTTAGCTATTATTCCAGCAACACTAGCATTACCAGCACCCAATACATAGCCTAATTCTCAAGGCAATGCCCTCCCAGCTCAATCTACAGATTTACAAGAGATTAAAGGTATCTTGCAGACTTTTGGTAATGAAATTGTTAATATAAAAAAATAGCAAAGTCAAGGATATAGGCCTTACCAGCCCTCTTATCAATCCCAGTATCACCAAAATCAGGGCAATAGACCGCCTTATCAACCCAACTACCAAGGCCAAAGATGAAATCTTAATACAAGGCCTTATCAACCTTACAACCCCAATATTGCTAGCACCTCAAAAGAGCTTGTACCCACTCAGAATAATCTAGTTTAGGATTATGAGTGGTGTTTTCCATGTAACCAGAAGCATAATCAAAGTACTTGCATGAATGGGGTCATAAATCAGGCCTTAATGGTTCAAAGTATTCCAAATTCATAGGAGGAAGGTCCTGATGGAACCACTTTACACAATGATGAAGGCAGACCACCAGAGGCAACTCTTATGAATTGGCTGGGTGAGGAATTTTGTGGAGTAAGACAACAAGTTCTTGCTGTTTTAGATAATACTAGAAGAAAAAAGAGAGCAATACAAAGTGGTCCGCAGGCTGCAAGCTCATCTAATGCTGAGAGTGTGCAGTTTTTTCCAAAGGGTTCAGCTTTAGCTAGTAAGGAACAGCCTATGATTCCGATACAACCAACTGGTGTTAACATTGACATTGCTACTAAAAAGGCCCAATCTAAGGTTGGTATGACTTCTTTTAATATTCTAGATCATATCAAGAAGGCAAATGTGTCTATTTCCATGTGGGTTTTTTTGGGGGTTCCAAGTCAAAAGGACCTTCTGCAATCAGCTTTATCTGATTTAAGTCTTTCTAGTAAGCCCAAAAGCGAGGAGGCTAAAATTTTAATGACTAGCACTATTGTAAAGGAGAAAGAGCAGCAGGTTCCAGCAGTT
>MU227431.1:60192-74730 GCA_018584345.1 Thuja plicata
TGGCACCAAAGTTACCATAAAATCTGAACCTATTGCCAAGGATCATGTTGAACCTTACTCCCCAAGTCCTATTAATGCCAACTTGTTGGCAAGTGACCATGAGGAGCAGCTTGTTTTTCAAGAAGGCGACACCCAGACTGATACAATACCTGACATACTCCTAGATGAGTGGGCAGTTCAAAACCAAGCAGAATATCTTTGTGAACAGCACCCGAGTCACGCTAATTTGGGTATGTATTTAATACATGAGGTTGATGCAGTCATTCCCAATCTAGAAAAAAGTGCAGAAAAGCAGTTTGGGCAACAGAGCGAGGAAGTTTGGGAGCTATATTTTGATGGTGCAAGGAATAAAGTTGGGGGTAGTGGCGGTTGCATGCTAGTTTCTCCAAAGAAAGACAGGTATTATTCAGCCCTTCGTTTCTATTTTAGTTGTTCCAATAATACTGCTGAGTATGAGGCTCTTATTCATGGATTGGAATGGGCAAGGAGAAGAGGTATTAGCTGTTTAAAAGTTTATGGTGATAGTGAATTAATAGTTAATCAAGTGAGAAGCATCAATCTCACCAAGACTGAGTTGCTGAAGTCTTATAAACACAAGGTATGGGATCTAATAGAAGGCTTTAATGCATTTAATATAGTGTCTATACCCAGAAATTAGAATAGAAATGCTGACAGATTGGCTGCCATTGGTGCCGAGTTTGACATTCCAAGAGAAATCGGCAATAAGAAGGCAAATCCGCATGTCAAGGTCATTATTAGACCTGTTGTACCTGATAATAATTCCCACTGGCAGGTCTTTGAAGATGACCGGCAAATAGTCAACTTCCTAAGAGAGGCAGCTGAATTCTCATATGCCAATCAGGACAAATTTCAGCATCAATATGATGGCCAAATCATCCAGCTTAAAAATAATAAGGTGCCAAAGGGTTTGGTTACCCTTGAATCGATTTTTAACATTGATGATGAGGCTAGAAAATCAAAGGCCAGCATACAGGTTCAACAGGAGTACTATGAAGAGGTTGAGGTGTTCAAAGGAAAGTTGCTTAAATTGGGTAAGGTGTGTACAGTGGAAGAGCAACATTCATTTGTTCAGCTTTTTCAAGAGTTTAATGATGTTTTTGCATGGGAGTATACTGATTTGAAGGGGTTTAATCCCCAACTTGCTCAACACACTATTGAGCTTGAACCAGATGCCAAACCAGTAAGACAAAAATAGAGGCCTTTAAATCCAAAGCTGGAACCACTTATGCATAAGGAATTGAATAATCTGATTGAAAGTTGTATCATATTCCCCATTAAACACACTTCATGGGTCTCCAACCTTGTACCGGTTAGAAAAAATAATGGGGAGATAAGGTTATGTGTAGATTTCTGAGATCTCAATAGAGCCTCATTGAAAGACCGACACCCCTTGCCCTCTATGGAGCACATCCTTCAAGTAGTCTCAGGATCTGAGAGGTTTTCCTTGTTGGATGGATATTCAGGTTATAATCAGATCTTGGTAAGAGAAGAAGACCAGTACAAGACAGCTTTTACCACCAAGTGGGGTACTATGGCCTATAGAAAGATGCCTTTTGGTTTGTCCAATGCTGGAGAAACTTTTTAGAAAGCCATGGATATGGATTTTGATAAGTTAATGTATAAGATTGTCCTGGTTTACCTAGATGATATCACTGTTTTCTCTAAGGAAGAAAAAGATCATTTAAAGCATCTAAGGCAGATTTTTGAAAGATGCAGAGAATTTGGGATATCTCTTAATCCCAAAAAGTGTGTGTTTGCTGTCCATGAGTGCAGATTTCTTGGCTATGTAGTGTCTAAGTAGGGTATCACCATTGATCCTGATAGAATAACATCAATTTTGGCTCTTTCCTTGCCAACACATAAGAAAGCTTTGCAAAGTTTCATTGGCCGAATAAATTTTGTTAGGCGGTTTATCCCAGATATTGTAGATTTGTTAAGTCCACTAACAGCCATGCTAAGAAAAAATACACCATTCAGTTGGACTAAGGATGGAAAAAGGAGTTTTGAGCT
The DNA here is from genome assembly GCA_018584345.1 of Thuja plicata. Classification (NCBI taxonomy): domain Eukaryota; kingdom Viridiplantae; phylum Streptophyta; class Pinopsida; order Cupressales; family Cupressaceae; genus Thuja; species Thuja plicata. The sequence goes on from MU227431.1 coordinate 62,224, forward strand.
GATTAAAGAAGCACTTGCAGCAGCACCTACACTCATAAATCCTGATTTTTCTAAGGATTTTGTTCTATATGCCTATGGAGATATTGATTCTATCTCAGCCATGTTAGTTCAGCACAATGATGAAGGCCTAGAGCAGCCAGTGGCATTCTTCAGTCAAGGTCTTAAGGACTATGAGCTCAGGTATTCATTTGTAGAAAAGCATGTTCTTGCTGTTATTAGGAGTTTGAAAAAATTTAAGCACATGTTGTCAAATAATAAGATCATCCTAATGGTTGCTCATCCAAGTGTCAAAGAATTCCTTTTAAGTAAGGATTTAAGTGATAAGAGAGCTGGTTGGGTGACTAAGGTAATGGAATATGATGTTGAGATCAAAGTCACCAAACTAATCAGGGGAAAAGGGTTGTGTGAATAGCTTGCTAATGACATAAGTAGCAAAGAAACCAGAGAGCAAGAAGCTGTCCTAGTTATTTAGAATTGTGAACAAGCTATTTCAAGTTCTATCACCAGTTGGGTGTAGCAAATGACTCATTTTCTATAGACTGGTGAATGTCCACAAGGTTTGGATAAAGCAAAAAGAAGGTATTTTAGACTGCAGTCCATCCCTTATGTTTTATTGAATAATATTCTTTTTAGAAGGGACTTCAATGGTGTCCTCTTAAGATGCATTGAAGCTGATTATGTAGACAAGATGTTGCATGAGTTTCATAATGGGCTAGCTAGAGGTCACTTCTCACCTAGAGCAACATCCCTTAAGGTGTTGAAGGGTGGCTATTATTGGCCCAATCTATTCAAAGACGCACACCTATGGGTAAGGAGATGTAAGGAATGCACACTATTTGCTGGTAAACAGAGGTTGGCAGCCTTACCCTTGCAGCCAATACAGGTTGAGCAACCCTTTATGAAGTGGGGTTTGGATTTTATTGGGGTAATAAACCCACCATCTAGTGCTGGTCACAAATGGGTACTAACAGCCACAGACTATTTTACTAAGTGGACTGAGGTAGTGGCACTTAAAGAAGCTAATGAAGCTGCTGTCCTAAGCTTCTATGAGGAGCTGGTTTCTAGGTTTGGTGTCCCAAAATCCATTATCTCTGATAATGCTTTTTCTTTTACAGGGTTTAAGATTTCTGATTGGGTGGTAAAAAATGGAATTTATTTGAATACATCTTCCAATTATTATCCGCAAGGCAATGGCCAAGCAGAGTCCACTAATAAGAATCTGATTAGAATTATCATAAGAACTATAGAGGGTAACCAGAGAGCATGGCATACCCAACTGAAATCAGCCTTGTAGGCTGATCGAATCACTCAGAAGGGATCAACAGGACAATCCCCTTTCAAGCTTGTTTATGGAAAAGAGGCTCGGTTACCTATCTCACTAGAGCTTCCAGCTCTTGACTTGGAAAATCAGCTTGATATGATAGAAGAAGAACCATTAACTATAAGGTTAACACAACTGGTTGAGCTATAAGAAGTAAGGACAGCAGCTTTGAGGACCATGGAGCATAATTAGGCTCAGATGAAAAGGTCTTTTGACAAAAGGGCATCTCCCAGAGTTTTCCTAGAGGGAGACTTAGTGCTGAAATGGGACGAGCACAAAAGCAAGCCTAGAAGTCATTCCAAGTTTGATGCTTTTTGGAGCGGGCCTTATATTGTCTCAGAATGCAAGCCGCACAATGCCTTTCAGCTTTCAAAGTTGGATGGTAGTATGGAGCGAATCCCGGTCAACGGGATTCATCTTAAGCACTATTTCTAAGGTAGCATCTAGCCTTGTATATATCGCAGCAGTTTAGTTGTTCAATAAGTGCCTAGGCACAATGGTAGCCTTTCAATTTTTAGCTTTCCCTAAGTGCTGTCCAACACAGTTAGTTAGTTTTGTTTTCAGTTTGCTAGCTTTCAGAGGTTTTCAGAGAGGGTTCTCAGTCATTCAGGGTTACAAGTGAAGTCATATGTTTCCCCATCACAGCTTATGCATCCTTTTTTCAGTTAGTTCAGAGGATTTGATCATTTTTGCAAGTGGGAATCAGGTTGCCAGTATGTTTTCTTCATGACTCTATGCCCAATGGATAGTTCAGGCAGCTGGTCTTGATGTTTAGCAGGCAAACATTTTGCAGATGTCGCCAAAAATGTTACCAATTTTCGGTACCAAGATCAATCAGGTGGGTTTGTTAGGTTTTGAATGAATGAAGGTATTTTCTTAGTTCTGGTGTATCTAATTCCTTTACCTCTATTCAGAATGTCTCTACATGTCATGTTTTCAGGTTTTCCATGTCTACACTTAGCCAAATTTGCAAAAACCCTAAAACTCTAAAAAAACCCTAGGTCTTGGCAATTCTTTCCCGGGCTTTATCGTTCAAATCCCATGTTAACTGCGCAAAAGGTGGTCATATCCCTTTTTGAGTTATGTTTTAATCCAATCGCTCTGTCGCGTCAGTTTTTGTGTCAATTTTTTAAGTTGCGCGACTGCGCGACGAGTCAGAAACAGAGGTCATCGCGCAATCGTGAGCTGTTTGTGAAGAGTTCTGATCTGTTTGCGGGTCAGCGATGAGCTTTTTAAAGTAGTTATTATGCAGTTGCTAAATATTTATGCCATATATCTCATGCTCTACGACTGAGCGAGTCATATTTTAAACTACGCAATTGTGCACCCGCTCACTGTTTGATGTCAATGTTTCAAGTCCTGCGAGTGCGCGACGAGGCCGAGTCATAGTAGTCGCCCAGTCACTCATGTCTTAACCCGTTTGTCTTTTGCAGCGCGAGTGCGCAATGAGCTAAAAAGGGAGCTTGTCGCTCAGTCGCACAAATGTTTCTCAAAAGTCATAAGGGCTCGCGAGTGTGCGAGGAACTAAATAAGTTGATGCATCGCATAGTCGCTTAGGCAGCTTTCAAGGTTTGGAAGGGTCTGCGACCGAGCGACCAAAGGAGCCGTTCAGCTCGTCGCTCAGTCGCTGCTATTTTTAGGAGATCAAATAGGAGCTCTTGAGTATGTGACAAGTAAAGAAGGTAGCTCATCGCTCAGTCGCCGATCAACTCACAAAAAGGAAAAATAACCTGCGAGTCAGCGACGAGTTCAAGAAAGACACCGTCGCGCAGTCGCCGAGCAATGAGGTGAAAGAGAGGAAAACTCGTAGGTGAGCGACTGGAAGGAAGAAGTGTATGGTCGCGCACTCGCACTTGGGAAAAGGACAGAATATGCTGAACAAAGATGTTTTTCTCAGCTTGCAGTAGTTTCAGAGGTTTGTCAGAATTCTAAAATTGAAGGAAATTATGCACAAAATAGTCTGCTGACCTCTAATTAGATTTGTTTCAATATCGGTGAACAGCAATAGAGAGATCAGATTGTTCTCAGACGATCTAAATCAGGTATTTCACAGATGAAAGATTAGCTTTGAAAAGGTCAGAGGATGCATTTTTGGGGCTACAGAAGAGTTATTGAAATTCGGAGACTTTTGGGACTCTTCTAGAGGGATAAGACTGCTTCTGTGAAGATGTATTTATGTTGATATTTTTGCGATGACTTTTAAGGCTTGAACAGTGGCTGGACAGGCCAAATCCGATCCAGAAGTTATTGCTCTCCAAAATGCAGTTGGCAAAAAAGCATAAATATGAGTTAAAGACTCATTGCCACCAGTTCTTTTTCCCTTTGGCTTGCTTGTTTTGTAACTTTTTCTGAGTTCTTGACAGAGGCAAAGAGATTTTGTGACCCATTTCAGAGAAATATATAGATTTATAACACCTTTGATTGTGAAAGATAGCTTATGACTTCCCTTATTAGTCTGTTATTGTGTACTTAGTGACTGGTATAAATTCTGTGATGTTCTTTGTCCTTAATTTGTATCACATATTAGTGCCTTTATGCAGTACTTCATACTTGTTTGCATGTTTTAAGTTGTGCACAAGTCAGATTTTCTCCGAATTGTGAGAAGCCTTTCTCCTTTGAGGGGATTGTTGTTATTGGCCTTCTGATAGATTGATTATGCAAATATTATGATTTAGTGGGGTTGTGTAGGAAAGCTTAAGTAGCTGTTTCATTGTGTGTCAGGTTATTTGGGCATTTCTCAGATATCTTCTGGTGCATCACCTTTTAGGACATAGTTTTTCATTTTCTGTTCTCCTTCTATCTCTTTCCTCCATCAAAAGAATTGGTTTCAGATAGTATAGAGTGATTAATCAGATAGGAAGCCGGCCTAGGACCCGGAGATTCATTCTAGCTATAGGTTACCCACAGCCTTGGAATGTTTCCATGTTGCTCCAAAAGGTTAAGTTTCTGCAAACTTAACAGGGTGTAATTTTGGTAGATAACAGACTGAAAAGGATATAGCATAACGAGATCAGTACAGGTATCCATGTAAATATTTTTTGAAGGCATGTATACTATGTAAAGTTTTGTATGTAGTATGATATACATTCTTAGGGGGAGTATAGTATGTACTTAGGAAAATTTTTGGATGGAATGAATCAAAATGATAAGTGTGTTTTTGCCACTAATATCAAAGGGGGAGATTGTTAATCCCTAAGTTTTGTTGATGATTAGTGACCTACACTTAGTCATTTACTTAAGTAGTTTTAGTTGGTTATCACTGTGGCCAAGCTAAAAATTCAAGGCTGAGAAAAATTGCTGAGCAAGTTTTAGGTTGCCGAGTTACATCATGCCAAGCCGAGTAGAATATTAAGTGTCGACCGATAGAGATGTTAAGTGCCAAGTAGAAATTTTTTTGCATACATGTCAGGATTGATTCAAACTTTGATGTAAATTGTTCAGGCTGACTTGTATGAGATTTGGTCCGACATTTGTATGCAGTTAATGTTCATCTACTGAGTTAATTTCACATTTAATTTTTTTATGCTATGCATGGCATGGAGCCAATAAGAGAATTAGAATGCATTGGAGGCATAAATTATAGATCTTGATCTCGCTGCTAGATCTGAAATGATATATAAGATTGCTTCTAACCCTAGAAAATGTGAGAAGTGTAGAGATATATAGAGAAGGGTTGTTGTTCATTAGAGATCATGAACAATAAGTCATTTTGAAAAGAAGCCTAGATCAAGCAAATGACAGAGCAGTGATAAGAAGAGTAATGACATATCAGATTGAGAGATCACAGAAGGTATTGGAAAGATTAGATCTGTCATCAGCATCTAAGTGCATAACAAAGGATCATTACTTGGAACATTCTAACAAGTGTATAAGGTGAAATCTCTTAACTACTTGGTTCTAGCAGACCATTTCAAATCTCTTAGCAGAATGCTTACTTTACTGTAATTTGAAATCCTTTAACAAGGTAGATTGTAATGATCTATAGTTCTTAACCGAACAAACCTTTAACCAGGTGGATTTCATGTTGCAATCAAACTCTTGTAGCCCTAACAGGCACACTTTATTGCTGCAGTAGTGAAGATTTTGTGGGTGTCATCCCCACCCCAGTTTTACCTATTTGGGTTTCTGGGTTACCAAAATTTTGTGTTATGAGTTATACATTTCATGTTATTGATTCTATCTGATGTTAGGTTAAATTCATATATGTATGAATGTGAATCAATTTTTTTTAAGTGGTTAAGTTTTAAGATCTGATTCACCCCCCCTCTCATTATCTTTCTTTCCCATTATTGTACTTCCAACACTTATAAGTTGTATCCACAACTCTGGATGTTATGTTGTTCATCATGCTAGCTTGGAAGAATTTGTAACCTAGAACACATGCTCCAAATTTAAGTTCATCATTGGTTATAGTAGATACCTTCAGTCCTCTGCCATCACATTTTTCTCCTGTGTTCTTCTCAATCTCAGCCTTGGGTGAGTGTTTTAATGCCTTTACCTTCTTGGTTACACGGTAACTGGTGACTGCATGGATAACATCTCAGGTTATCATTTTTGGCTCATCTAGCCATAGATTGTGATTGTGCATTCAACTCAGTACTAACCAAATCCACTGGGTTTTGAATGCCTTTGGGAACAATAGGGCATTAGTGAGCCCTTTTACCTGTATGTGTTTGTGTTCATCCTTTATGGATCCATCTTCATTACACAACTTCTTGTAAGCTTGTTCCACCTCTAAATCACCAATTCCTATAATCTTGTAGTGGATGTAAGCTTGCACATCTTTGACAAGCAAAACCCTAGCTGGTATTCACGAGAATGATCCAACATTGTCGGGTTGTGATGAAACCTCAAGGAAAATATTTTAGTGAGGTTCCTCATAGGTAGAGTTATTGATAAGCTTAACCTTATCCTCTTTGATGTTCTTCATTTTGGTGGTTCTTGAGGTCATGGCCATTGTTTCAGATATTTAGGGCTTTCAAAAAAATGCATAAAACAGAGTTCTCAATTGTCGTAGAAACTTACTGTTTACACCTATAGTGGTCACTGATCTATTGGAGTGCTCTGGGTTGAGTTGAAGTTGCTCTGTGATGCTTTTACTATTTGCACAAATTTCACTCTTGTCACTCTACTCTGGTCATGGTGAAGAATGAGACCCTTCCATCACCCTTTTATAGACATTTGCCCTAAAAGTGAGTCATTAATGCTCAAACACTCCTCAGTGTGTGAAGATGGAGTTCATCGGTTTGAAAATTAACTTCTCTCTTTAGTGATAACATGATGTTTTAGGGTGGTTGTTTTAAATTTTTACTTTTACTGACGAGTTTCAGTGTTGTGCGCAAACAACTTTTTTCAACTTGCTTGATTACCAACGAGTTTCAATTTACACTAGCAATTTTTCTTTCTCATGTTAACCGACGCTTATCATTAAGTGTAGGTAGCTTTAGATTTCAGTATATACCAATGGATTTTGGTATGTATTTCCTGATAGAATAGTTATCACAAATTTTAACAAGTAATACCATGATGCATCTTTACTTATGCTAATTTGGCATTTCATCAACATACTATGGAACTGATGTAAAATAATACTTAGTGTAATGTAGTTCCATACTTACTTATTCTTCTTAGGTGGGGGTGGTGATGTCACCATATCCATTGGATGGGGTGTTACCATTTGCATTGCTTGGTCTAGCTTCATCATTGTTTGAAGCATTTCTCCACATTTTATCTCTCATTCTCCAGGTGGCTTCAATGGTGTTTCCATTGGGATATGTGCTAGTCTTTGTCATTCGGTGTCTGCAGTCTTTGTTGAGATGACCAACATTATGATAGTGTAAGCATGCCATTCCAGGGTTAGTCTAGCCTCTAGACTTTCTAGTCCACTGTCTCATACAGTTTCCAGCAATGTGACCAAATCTTCCACATGCTTAACAATTTGTCTAAGTGTTGTAATCCCATACATACTAGGTACCGACTCTTTTTGGTTGATAGGGAGTTTCTTGACCTTTAGGCTTCCATGCTTTCCTTTTCCTTTTCCAGAATTCAAGAGGTGTGTGCCCATTCATTTTTCAATTAGGACAGTATTTTTCCATATAGGTTTCCTTATTTGGTTGTTTCATCTCAGACTTACATTCATATGCTTTACATACTTTCTGGTTACATTTATAACAAAATCCTATGAATGTAGATGTGGGTTTTGGAATACCTTTCATTTTACCTCTACATTCATTTGATGTGTGGCCTTGCTTTCCACAGTGATTGCATGTCAGCTTTCTTGGTCTTGGATTTGCATAGACATTCTTTAGATCAACTTGATTAGGTGATTCTCCATTCTCGGTAAAACCTAGACGGGTGTTTTTTTTGACTCTTCATTTTCCTTCAAGAAAATCATCCATTATGTTATTTATTTCTTCATGTTTCTTGATAATTTCATTATGCTATTGTTGAATTCTTATTTCATGTTTTAGTTTTTCATTTTCTTCCCTTAGCTCACCGATAGCTTCTATTCTTTCAATGAGTTCAACATTCATTTTGTTTTCCTCTTGACTCATGAGAATAATCTGATTTGTGATCTCATGGTGATGCTCTGTAAGTCTTTGTATTTCAAATTCTTTCTCTTGTAGCTTCTCTGTAATATTTCTTCTATCATCAATAGCTAATGTTATTTCTTGTTCATCTTGCCTATCATTGTTCATGACATCAATCATTCTTACCATCTGTGTCTCTTGACCGATTTGTAGAGATTTCACTTATCTAGCTAGATGTTGATTGATTTCAGTTAGGCTTGTGATACTTTCTTCTATTGTATCTAATGCTTTTCTTGTATTTGATCCTGAAGACTCAAAGAAATATGGTATCTCTTCCTCATGGTAATCTATTCCATTACAGCAAGATTCCATAATATTTCTTTCATCTAACAACTATCTCATATTGATTCTAGCTTCTTTATACTACTCATAGAAGATATGAATTTCTAGCTTCTTATTCTCAATACTTTTGTCAAGTCTGTACTTCTCTATTGTATGATATTTTCTCTTAAGCCTTTAAGATTTTCCAGATAAGAGACTTGGCTCTGATACCAATTTTTTTAATTAATGGGAAGTGTGTACTCAGAGGGGAGGGGTGACTCAGTAGCTCTAAAATTTTTGTATCTTTTAACCTTTATCCTTTAAGTTATCAAATGTTTATCCAACCTTCTGATCTATAGTATCTTGATGTAAGATATATCAATTCAAAAAATTTACCATACATGTGAACATTCATATAAATATCCATGAAAGTAAATGACACATAACACAAGATATGATATTATAGAAAAATCCTATTAGGAAGTAAAAACTGTGGTGGGGATGGCACCCAAAAATTCTTCACTATTTGTAGATAGGAAGGGGCTAGTTAAGGCTTACAATATGATTAATTTTGATGATCTACCTGGTTAAGAGTATCTGTGGAGACCTGTTAAAGTATACTCTGTTAAGATATTTAGCAACATTGTTGAGTGTGCACTCGATTAAGAGATTCATAGTTGGACTGTTAAATCCACCTTCCTTGAAAGGGTTTTTACACTTTGCTTCACTTGTTAGAATGTAAGAAAATTACAATTTGACCTGGTGTATGCAATCTCCTATTTCTGATTACAGATCCATTTAAGATTACATGAATAATTATATCACCTAATGTGATTGAATAATACCTCTAATGCTCGGTAGTTTCTGTTCTTGGTTCTTGCTAACCAAATTCACCTTTCACTTTTCTGGTTCTTGAAATTTTCAATCTGATCCATAGATGTGCTCGTATGATTCATTCATCCTCTCATCCATTCTCACATCTCTCTCTTCTCTCATAATAATGAATGATTACAACATCTATTTATAAGATAGATTTACCTAATCAAGTTTCATGTAAAACAATGTTAACTCTAAGATCACAGGTTTACAACTTTACCTTGATCTCCTAGTCTATGTGTTTTAAATCAGTTAGACTGATTAAAGTACTTACATTAATGTTTCTTTTCCCTAAAGAAATGGTTTTAAAAATAAATTGAGATTCTATAAATAGAACATGATGATGACATGTAACTGATTGAATGTTTGAAGATGTTAAGTTGATCACCGAAATGCAGAAGGATAATGCAATACATTAAATCAGTTAATGGATTGTATTGTCATTGATGTCAACTTGATATAATCAAATCTGTTATAATCAAAGTGTCAAATACTTTAGATAATCAAAGAGATAAATATTATTCTTTCAGTAATGCATATAAAACAAGCATTCACAATGTGACTTCAAACACCGATGGTTAGTGGAACCCGATAGACAGAGATCACCGAAAGCCAACTCACAGTGATGCCTAAGAAAGAACACTAATGAGAAGAATAAAAATAATAATTGATGGCTAGAAACATAGTGTAAACCGATGGAGAATCCTAAGGAGAACTGGAGTGTTGATCGAAAGCTATCAAAGAGTTAAAACACCAAAATTAACTTGAGTTCATAAATGACAAAATATCTAGCTGGCAGAGCTAAATATGGACTTAACTGGTAGGTATCTTTTATTTACCTTACAAGATAAAGCTAGAGATAAGTAAAGGATTTAAAGGTGTTTTTTCTAGTTGGAAAGAAGATCTCTGCGAGATAAAATAGGATTTTTTATTTAAATCTAATTGGCAAGAATTATGGATCACGCCAATAAAGAACCTAACAACAGTGATATAATGTCTATAAATGAGATAACTTAATTCATTACAAATTGTGTGGGTGAATGAATGAAAAGAGGATGTTGAAAAGAAAGTGATGAAGAGAAACATCATATAGTCTTGATCAATCCAGCTGAGGAAAGAGTTAAAGTTTTCTGGGGACACCGAGAAATAGAGCACAATATCACTGAGCAGAATCAAATTGGAGCAAAGGTATAAAAAGAGATACATTGATCATATTAGTTTTATGAGATTACAATAGATCTAAAAATTTGCAAGTATAAATTGCATATGTGAATAGATCATACTATTTTAGTTTAACCATTGATTTAGAAAGTCTCTTAACCGAGCGGGATTTAAAGATCCTTTCTATATTCAGATATATCCATAGGAGTATCAAAAAGTTTGATCATGAAGATAGCATGAGATTCCAAATACCTATTGATAGGCCAAGTGAGTTTTTGATCGAGGGCGATAGCATAGAGATGCCTGATATCAAGTTTCAGGCTAAACTTTTAAATCCTCTAACAAGGTCACACCTAATAGTGTGTTTGTAACCTTTAACAGGGTTGGATCTTCACTAAGATCACTTCAGAAGAGTGAAAATTTTGGGTTACCGGTCCCAAGTGGGTTTTCCCCTAACAGGGTTTGCACATTAAAAATCCATGTGTCAATGTGTTTATGAGTTATTACTTTAGTGTTTTTCATTACACATAGCTAATTTGGATCGATCGGTATACTCTAGATAATTTACTGTCTTTTGGTAAATTAATAGACTGCCATTCGGTAAACATACAAAAAAAGCTTTAACAAAGCACTCTGAGTAGTAGTAAACTGATAAAAGTATTTGAAGGCATTCATCTTATAGGACTGAAGATAACTAGAGGCTTAATATTGTGGTACTAAGTTTTTGGGTTGATTACTGGAATATTTTTGAGGCCACTGATTCACCCCCCTTCTCAATTATTACTAAAAATTGGTTTCAAAGCTTGTGTTCTTAGAAAGGGAGTTTAGACAGCTCAAAAAAAAGATGACAAGATGAACAGATTAGATGTTCCCAAGTTGAATAAAGATAACTTTGCATCATGGCAAAGAAGAATAAGACTCCACCTATCAGGTATTGAAAATGATATTGTTCAATACTTAGATATTAAATATGTGTTGCCTACAGGACCTCACACTCTTGAGAAATTAAGAGTAAAGCATGAGCATAGCTGCATGATGATAAAACTTGAATCATCACTCTCTGATGCTGAGTTTGAAGATGTAAAAACCTGCACCTCTACAAAACAAATGTGGGATAAGTTGAAGCTGGTACATGGAGGAGATGCCAATGTACTAAGAGTAAAGGAAAAAATCCTAAGAGGGAGGTTTGATGACCTAATGACAGAATCAAAGAGGTAGTAAATGCTATCCGAGGAGTTGGAGGTGTACTTGAAGAGGAGACAATGGTAAGTAAGATATTAAGAACCTTACTACCTGTATATGCTATTAGAGTTTCTTCTATTCAAGAAATAAGAGCAGTTGCAAGCAATATAGTTACTCTAGATAGTCTTATTGGTAGAATGATTTCATTTGAGATGAATAACTTTGATGACAGTGTCTTACCATCTATAGAATTTGCATTCAAACCTTCTTTAAAGATAAATAACTCAAGACATAGACGTGCTGTTAGAAATGAAAGTGACAGTGATAATGAGGATCAAGGAATTGATGAGATTGAAGCACTAATGTCTCGAAGATTGTAGAGAGGCAAAGGTAGATACAAAGGTAAATTACCACTTGTATGTTTCAATTGTAAAGAGGTTGGAAACTTTGCTACAAGATGTCCAAACATAAGAAAATATGATAAAGGAAATGACAGATCATATGAGAAGAAGTTTGATAGAGGTGATAATAGAGATTACCAAAGCAGCCGATAATCTAACAAAAGAGATGTCCGATACTACAAGGACAAAGGGAAGAAAGCTTGTTACCTAGCTGACAACAAAGCTGATGACACTGAAACCAAATCAGAAGAACACATAGAGATGGTATTTGTAGCCATGAAGGATGATTTAGATGAAGATGAATAAAGGTATGTAGAAACTACACTCATATCTAAAGTTAGTAAAAATGATGTTTGGATCATAGATAGTAGCTGCACTCACCAAATGACTGGTGATAAACAAAAGTTTGAGACTTTTGAATACTATAATGGTGGTTCAGTGAGAATGGGAAATGATAGACCTTGTCTAGTTGAAGGTAATGTTGTCACTGAGGTTTGCACCCCTGCTGAAAGCTTCTCTAACAGCAACCTAGTGAAACATGGAATCAACCTCCAAGCTGTGGGACTTGAACTACGAGATTGAATCTCTAGAGAAGGCCAGCTTCCTCTACTATCAGGATGCACCTAAAACTATCTCTTGCAAGGAAAAGGGAGAAGGAGATGCAGAAAACCAAATTACTTGAAAAGGGAAGGGTGATACACCAAGATAGGGCCTA
>MU227431.1:83363-95070 GCA_018584345.1 Thuja plicata
AAATGAGGCACAAGGTAATTACGATAACAGCAAGCTGTCATAGAACCAGAAGAGAAGTAGATGGATGAAAGAATTAGACACAGGAGAAAAAAATACTACAAGTATCAGAAAGTTGCTAACAAAGCATGCCTTCTACATCCTTCCACCCTTTTTTTTTACAAGATGAGTCTTCGAATCATACTTATACAACTTTCGAAGCCAACTACATTTTTAGCAATAACTTCCTGATCAAATCCTTTCTTGTCTAGCCACCGCTTACCCCTGAAAGTCATCTCTTCAAAATATCAACATAAATGCTCCTCTGCAGAAGCGGTCATATCCCTCTAGAAGAGTTGCAAAAGTCTTTGAAATTAAATAACTGTTCTGCAGACCTATCAACTGTATGCTCTGATCCTTTCAAAATCTGATCTTCTGGAAAATATCTGATTCTTTCCCTTCGAGAAGATCTAATCTTTCTAGCGTTCTCTTTCCTTTACTGATATTGAAATAGATCTAATCAGAGATCAGCCGACTGCCTCTTGCATAATCCTGTAATTAGCATACTCTGATCAAATCTGGAACATGAGAAAACAGAAACCATGGCTGCTGAGTGTTCTCCCCTGTCATCTTGCCGCCAGAACTTCAAATTCAAAGTCCTGTGACCTAGCGACCAACGGCTACCTCAGACCGTCACGGCTTGTCACCTGATCGCCAGATGTTATCTCTCTGTCTCGAGACCACGCGACAAAGCTTAGTCGCCAAGTCGTGTGATCCAATGTCTGAGCCCCTTTGACCTTTCTAGTGACATCCCGACTACCCCAAGGCGCTGAGTCGGGAGTACTTTTCACGTAAGGCACTTTCAACACCACACTTGGCGACCACCGTTGGATCTTCTAAGCTTTGTATCGGACGGCTGTCGCTTAATCATTGAATAAAAGACTGTGCCCTTAAAATGTTCAGTGATCTCGCGACTGAAGGGAAAGAAACACTTAGTCTCGAAGTCGCGTGATCCATTTCCTCTGTCTGGCGATCACCCGACTGAGGACCCACATTCACCTGCCATATGCCACCTGTCACACGGCCACTGATCCATCTGTTTGCATTGGAGAAGCTGAGTCATTGTGCTGTTCTAGCGACGAGGTGACCCAAGGTAAATCGCGAAGTCGGAAGATGTTTCATCCACTGTTGAAATCTCCACGCGATCAAGCGACTGAGGGTGGGCCCCATTTATTTAAAGCCTTATGAAAAAGTTCAAGCGACAACCCGACTAAAGTGAAATCGCTAAGTCTTGAGAAGCTGAAGGAATATTCCATTTTGTAAAGAGACTACGCGACAAAGAAAATAGCAAAGTCAGGAGATAAAAGGGAATATTCGCTGAGGGTCACGCGATCACTCGACTAACTGAGAGGGTCCCACTTGTCATAGGGCTTATGACATGGATCTGGCGATCATGTGACTGAAGAGAGGTAGCCAAGTCGGAAGACGCAAGGGGAATATTCCAATGGGTCATCAGACTACGTGACAAAGCCTAGGCGCAGAGTCGGGGAAAGAACAGGAATATTCTCTGAGGCTTAAGCGATCAAGTGACTTGGAAAAATAAGCACATGCTCTTAGTGATTTAAAAAGGTAATCATGAAACATAATGAGACAATGCTTAGGGTCTATTACCTTGTTTGCATGAGAGAGACTTAGGGTTTCGGGGTTTAAACAGAGCCAAGACCTTGGAACCATGACAGAGAAATGCCATACAGGGAAGACTAGGCCAATTTGCATAGAATGGAAATTTGGGTAATAGGTAAATGAACCATAATGTTGAATAACCTGATAAAATGTGAAAATGCTTACTGGGTTAAAGGATTGAATTATAATTTGTTAAGTGTTTCATAGCTAAACAATTTAGGTCATAGAGTAGCATTTGAAAATAAGAAGCAAAGATCTTCAATGAATTAGGAAGATTGATTGGTACTGGAGAGCAGACAAAAGGTAACCTTTTCTATCTTGATGACACTAACACCACTTGTTTAATGGCTAGAAATAAAGACATATGGTTATGGCAGAAAATATTGTTTCATGTGAACTTTGAGAACATGATGAAGATAAGAAACAAAAGGAATGTCAGAGGATTACTAAGCATGACTAAGCTCAAGCATATCATGTGCAAGAATTGTCAAAAAGGAAAGATGACAAAGTCTAGTTTCAAGAGTAAAACCCATACATCTAATGCAATTCTAGAATTAGTCCATACAGATCTATGTCGACCCATGAGGATAAAGAGCTACTATGGAGATAGGTATTTTATTCTCTTTGTTGATGATTATTCTATAATGATGACATTCATGTTCTTAAAAGATAAATCAGAAGCATTTAATATGTTTAAATAGTATAAGGCTATGGTAGAAAAAATAAGTGAAAAGAAATTGAAATTCTTAAGGTCAGATAGAGGAGGGGAATTTACTTTAGAAGAATTCACTAACTATTGCAATGAGCATGGAATTAAAAGAAAGGTTTCTGCACTGAGAACACCATAGCAAAATAGAATTGATGAAAGGAGAAAGAGATCAATTGTTGAGTGTGCAAGAACATTAATGGTTGAGAAAAACATCACTCTAACTTTCTGGAGGGAAGCTGTTAGCACTACTGTCTACAGATTAAATAGAGTAAAAATGAAGAAGGACACAAAGAAGACACCCTACGAGCTTTGGTATGGTCATAAACCCAATGTAAGTTACTTTAGAATCTTTGGTAGTAAATGTTATATTTTGAAGGATGATAGAAATGGAAAATTTGACTGCAAAAGTGAAGAAGGTATCTTCCTAGGGCATTCAACCAAAAGAAAGGCTTATAAATGTCTTAACAAGTCATCTAACAAAATCATTGAAAGTGCAAATGTGAAAATAGATAAATTTACAGAAAAGAATGATAAGGAAAGAAAAAAGGAACCAGAGGACTACAACAAGTTTGTTTATATAGAACTTGACACTCTACTTGAGAAATAGTGTCTCTCTCTTGAGCAATAGAACATTACACCCAAGCATCAGGCTACAATTACTGAAAATCAAGAAAATCCTCAAGATGATGTTCCAAACAATGGAGATGAGAATGAAGGTCAAGAAGATGATCATAATGATGAACACAGAGCTGAATTGAAACTTTCCAAGTATATCAAAAGACATCATCCACAAAATCAAATCATAGGAGACAAGAAGGCTGGAACAAGAACAATAAGTCACTAAACACCAGATGTTTACTTTGTGATTTTGAGCCTAAATCTATTAACAATGCACTTGAGAAAGAAGAATGAGTCACTGCTATGAATGAAGAAATATAACAAATTGAGAAGAATAGTATATGGACACTAGTACTGAGACTAGATGAAAATAATGTCATTGGTACCTAATGGATATTTAGAAACAAGCTGAATGAGAATGGAGAAGTCACTAGAAACAAAGCAAGGTTAGTATGCAAGGGATATGCACACAAAGAAGGTATTGATTATGGAGAAACCTTTGCACCTGTTGCTAGAATAGAAGGAGTCTGAATCTTACTTGCTTATGCTGCATTTAAAGGATTCAAGGTATACTAGATGGATGTCAAATATGCATTCCTAAATGGAATACTGGAAGAAGAGGTATACATTGAACAACCAGAAGGGTTTGTCAATCCAGATAAGAGAAACATGGTATGTAGACTACATACAGCCTTGTATGGATTGAAACAAGCACCTAGAGCCTAGTATGAAAGACTTCACTCATATCTCATTAGCATAAAATTTGTTAGAATAAGTGAAAATAGCAATCTATACTTAAAAGAAGATACCGATGGTAATATTCAGATTGCTAAATTTTTTATTGATGACATCATTTTTGGGGGAAATGAATTGTTATGAAAATACTTTGCTAATGAAATGCGAAAGGAATTTGAAATGTCTATGTTTGGGGAGATCAAATTCTTTCTTGGTCTACAAATTATTCAACAAGATGTAGGCATATATATCACTTGATGACATGTAACTGATTAAGTGTTTGATAATGTTAAGTTGAAGATAATGCAAGGCATTAAATCAGTTAAAGATTTGTATTTTCATGATGTCAACTTGATATCATCTATATGGTCATGTACATAATGCCAAAGACTTTAGAGAATAAATGGAACAAAGGTTATGCTTTCAGCAATGCATAAAAGTCAAGTATTCACTAAGTGACAAATAATACCGACAGAGTGCACACCATTGGTAAAGGCAAAGAAGAAAAGTCATAGTGATACTCGACGAGTAGAAGACAATGTTGCTCGACAAAGAAAACTACAGAGTTTCCTAATGAGTAAAATCCAATGATGCCAGACGAACATAGATCCTGATGTTAACTGTAGTCACACCGATGGAACTGGAAGTTGTAACCAACGACTAACTGAAGAGCTGACCACAGAACAAAGAGTTCAGAAAATGATAAAATATCTAGCTGGAAAGAGCTAAAGATAGACTTAACTAGTTTTTTTATTTTTTTTATTCAACTAGAGTTAAGTAATTGATTTAAAACTGATTTATACTATTGGCATAAAGATAACTATGAGAGAAATTAGGAGTTATGCTTTAAATCAAATTGGCTGGATTGCTTTTCACGCCAAGAATCAAGAATCAAGAATCAAGAAACAATGAATATCATGTCTATATAAGAGATAAGCTTAATTCATTTTTGAATCACATGAAAAGGGGATTAAGGGCAGTAAATAGAAAGAGGATGCTAAAGAAAAACTGATGAAGAACAACTTCATACAGTACTGATCAATCAAGATGAAGGAGAGCTAAGGAAATTCGCAGACACTGAAAAATAGTAAACATAGCATCACAAAGAAGAAAGTATGGAGCACAAAAGAATTGAATTGATACATTGATCAAAGATGTAATGTCATTAAATAGATCTGAAAATATGCAATTCAAGTTGCATTAGAAACATGTCATTTTGTTTCAGTTTAACCATTGAAGCATCAAGTCTCTTAAAAGAGCAGGACTTAATAGTTTTCTATATATTGAGGTACATCCCAAGGAGTGCCAAAAAGGTTGATTCATGAAAGTAGCATTGGATATGCCTGATGCCTATTGACAGTCTAAGATAGAGGCTAATTCAAGGATGGTAGCATTAGATGCCTGATACTAAGTGACAACCAATTTGTGTAAAATCCTCTTACAAGGTAACACCTAAAAGTGTGTTTGTGACCTTTAACAGGGTTGGCTCCTAACAGGGCTCGCTTTAGAAGAGTGAAAATTGTGGGTACCGGTCCTAGTGGTTTTTTTCCCTTAACAAGGTTTCCATGTTAAAATCCATGTGTTATATGTGTGTATGATATATTTCTTTACTATTTTGTATGTTACATAATTCATTCTGGATTCATCGGTATACTCTGCATATTTATTCTATTTCGGTAAATAGTTACACTGCTTATCGATAATCAAGGAGAATAAGGATAGACAAGGAAAACTGACAGACAGTTAATCATTATAAGTAATTAATGGCATGCATCTTGTAGGGACATAATAATCTAAGGTTTATTGGTTGGTGGTTAAGTTTAAGGATAATATTTTTGAGGCCACTGATTCACCCCCCCTCTCAGTTATTACTAAAAATTGGTATCAAAGCTTGTGTTCTTAGAAGGAAGGTTTCAAGACCTAAGCCAAAGATCACAAGATGAGAAAACAAGATGTGCCCAAGTTGAACAAAGATAATTTTGCTTCATGGCAGATCATAATAAGACTCTACTTATCAGGTATTGGTAATGATGTTACTCAATTCCTAGAAATTGAATATGTGTTGCCCACATGAGCACCAATAGTTGAACAAATGAGAGAGAAGCATGAACATAATGACATGATGATAGAGCTTGCTTCCTTACTCTCCGATGCTGAATTTGAAGATGTCAAAGAATGCAAAACTGCAAAGCAGGTGTGGGACAAATTGAAGCTTGTACATGGTGGTGACAAAAATGTTTTGAGATCCAAGGAAGAAATCCTTAGAGGAAAGTTTGATGATCTCAAAATGAAAGAAGGAGAAAACATCACTCATTACAGTACAAGAATTAAATAAGTAGCCAATGCTATCCAAGGAGTTGGAGGTGTACTGGAAGAAGATATAGTGTTAACTAAAATTCTAAGAACCTTACTACCTACTTATGCTATTAGAGTATCTACCATTCAAGAAATGGGAGCAGTAGAAAATAGCAATGTTACTCTAGACAGTTTAATTGGAAGAATGATTTCATTTGAGATGAATAACTTTGATAATAGTGTCTTACGAAACATAGAGTCTGCATTCAAAACTTCTATGAGAATAAGTAAATCAAGTCACAAAACACTATGATAAAAGATAGTTATAGTGAAAATAAAGAATATGATGTTGATGAAATTGAAGCACTTATGGCCAAAAGAATGCAGAGAGGCAAAGCTAAATACAAAGGTAAATTACCACTTGTTTGTTTTAATTGCAAAGAGATTGGACATTTTTCTGCAAGATGTACTAACAAAAGAAAAGTTGATAGAAGTAATGACAGATCTTTTGAGAAGAAGTTTGACAGAGGTGATTACAGAAGCTACCAACAATCAGAAAGAAGAGATACCTGAGACTATAAGGACAAAGGAGAGAAGGTCAGCTACCTAGAAAAATGGAAGGATGATGATATTGACATTGAATCTGATGAAGACATCAAGATGGTGTTTGTGGCTGTAAAGGATGATTCAGATGATGATGAAGAAAGGTATGTAGAAACAACTCTCATATCTAAAATTAGAAAAAATAATGTTTGGATCATAGATACTAGTTGCACTCATCATATGACCATTGATAAGCAAAAGTTTGAGACTTTTGAATACTACAAGGGTGGATCAGTAAGAATGGGAAATGACACACCTTGTCTAGTTGAAGGTAGAGGAACAATAATGTTGAATAACCAGATAAAGTGTGAGAATGATTATTGGGTAAATGGATTGAATTATAATCTATTGAGTGTTTCTCAGTTGAATAATTCAGGTCACAAAGTAGCATTTGAAAATAAGAAGGCAAAATTATTCAACAAATCTAGAAATTTGATTGTTACCGGTGAGAAGACAAAAGGTAACTTATTCGATTTGAATGATACTGACTCCACTTGTTTGATTTCTACAAATGAAGACATATGGTTTTGAAACAAAAGACTGTGTCATGTGAACTTTGACAACATGATGAAAATTAGCAAAAATAGAAATGTCAAAGGCTTACCGACAATGACCAGGCCCGACAACATCATGTGTAAAAACTATCAAAAAGGTAAAATTACAAAATCTAGTTTCAAAAGCAAAACCCATACATCTGATGCAATTCTAGAATTAGTCCATAGTGATTTATGTAGACCTATGAGGACAAAGAGTTATTATGGAGATAAATATTTTATTCTCTTTGTTGATGATTACTCTAGAATGATGACAGTTATATTTCTAAAAGATAAATCAGAAGCATTTAAGATGTTCAAATGGTAGAGAAACAAAGTGGTAAGGATCTAAAATGTTTGAGATCAGATAGAGGAGGCGAGTTTATATCAGATGAATTCACTAACTTTTGTAATGAGCATGGTATAAAATGATAGAACACCACAGCAAAATGGGATTGCTGAGACAAGGAATATATCAATAGTTGATTGTGCAAGAACACTGATTATAGAAAAAGGAATCACCCAAATATTTTGGAGGGAAGTTGTCAGTACTGTTGTTTACACACTTAACAAAGTACAATTGAAGAAAGACACCTAGAAGACACCTTATGAGCTATGGTATGGATACACACCTAATGTAAGTTATTTCAAAATTTTTGGCAGTCAATGTTATATCTTAAAAGATGATAGAAATGGAAAACTTGAATCCAAGAGTGATGAAGGACTTTTTCTAGGGTATTCTACCAAGAGAAAGGCTTACAAATGTCTAAACAAAGCCTCTAACAAAATTATCAAAAGTGCAAATGTAAAGATAGATGAATTTGTAGAGAAGAATGAATAAGAAAGCACTAAAGAATCAGAGGACTACAATAAGTTCACTTACAATGAGGAACTTGACACTCTACCCTACCAAAAATGTAGAGCCCCTAAGCTAAAAATCATTACTCCTGACAGTCAGGATAATGATCAAGATAATGTGCAAGGTGATGAACAACAAAATGAAGATCGAAATAATGATCAAGTTGATAGACAAAGAACTATACATGTACTTGCAAGATATGTAATAAGGAACCATCTAGAGGGCCAGATCATAGGAGATAAGAAAGATGGTACAAGAATAAGAAGTAAGTCTTTAAACTCAAATTGTTTAATTTGTGAGTTTGAGCCAAAATCTGTCAATCCTGCACTAGATAATGAGGAATGGATAAGTTCTATGAATGATGAGATTGTGCACATAGAGAAAAAAAAAACATGGTCACTTGTGCCAAGACCAGATGACAAGAATTTCATTGATTAAAAATGGATATTCAGGAATAAGCTGAATGAGAATGTAGAAGTCACAAGGAACAAAGAAAGATTAGCATGAAAAGGGTATGCACAAGAGGAAGGTATAGGCTATGGAGAGACCTTTGCACCCATTGCTAGGCTAGAAGGAGTAAGAATATTACTTGCTTATTCTGAATTCAAAGGATTCAAGGTATACCAGATGGATGGCAAGTCAACATTCCTAAATGGAATACTTAAAGAAGAAGTATACATTGAACAACCAGAAGGGTTTGTTGATCCACACAAGAGGGAAATGGTATGTAGACTTCACAAAGCCTTGTATGGATTGAAACAAGATACAAGAGCCTGGTGTTGGTGATTTTTCTTGTCCAATTTATGTCTTGTAATTTTCTTAGGGTCTCCTGTCATTATTGGTGTCAAGGGTTTCAGGTTTGAGTTTCAAATTATTTTCATCTCTCTGCAAAAGTTCCCCAAACCCTCAGCGTCATTGAAAATGGTTAAAAATGACTAAAAAAAACCCTAAGTGCCTCAACCGGTTCTATTTTTGTGTTAATTTTTTGGTCACTTAAGTCATTTTAAGTCATGTGTTTGTGTTGAATGGGTTGCTTTTGTGAAAAGATTGTATCATCCTAAATGCTTTAATAATTCCTAAGTCTCACCATGTAGGTCCATTTTACATCATCCCCTTATGTATCAAGCAACTCAGAAAAGATTTTATAGTGCGCTTATTCGCTTATATCCAAGATGCTCGACATCTAACATATAAGCGAACAAGTAGAGGCGACACGTGTCCTTGGTGGGGCCAAGCATGTTAAGAAAGTCTCTCTTAACAGGTGAGCAACTCAAAAAAGATCAGACGATGCACTTATTCTCTTATCTCCAAGATGCTCGACATCTAACATATAAGCGAATAAGCAGAGGCGACGCGTGTCCTTGGTGGGGCCAAGAATATCGTAAAGGCATTCTGTTAAATAGTACACAACTTTGGAAAGATTTGATAGCTCACTTAATCAGTTATATCCAAGATGCTCGACATCTAACGAATAAGTGAATAAGTGGTGATGACATCTGGTAGTTGGTGGGCCCAGGCACTCAAAGCTGGCGAAGGTTTAAAGTTTAGTTAAGTTGTTTCATATCTAACGGCTCACTTAATCGCTTATATCCAAGTTGCTTGACATCTAATGAATAAGTGAATAAACGGAGGCAACATGTGTCCTCAGTCGATAGTGATTTCTGGGAAAATAAGATAGCCGTCAAATGCGAAGAGTGGTGTCCAAAATCGACGGCTAAAATTCAAAATTGACAAAACAAGTTGCAGAGAGTTGTTAAACTACGAAATTGAAGCTGTGGATTAATTGTAGAACATGTGGTACCTCTAGTCAAATTCAATTCGAAAGACTTATTTGATTGAGGCCATGAAATTGATTAAGCCAACTGCAGCCTCAATAATTCACCAAAGTTAATTGAGAAAAGATGGAATTGTTGAGAAAACCAACTCCACGTGACTTCTGTGTAGAATGGGTAAGCTTATTGTTCACTTGCATTCAAAATTGGGGTAGAACTTGCAGTTTAGAGAAGGTTTTAGAGCTTTTGTTTCAAAATCTGGTTCTAGTATTGATAGAAAACCCTTAGAATGGCCCCTAGAGTTGAAATTTTAGGACAGGTCGATTACCAAAAATAGAATGTTAAGGAAGATTTGTTGCAGTAGTTACCATTGTCTTCAAGGGATGCCACACAAGCTAAAAAAGTAGTTCGACAACATCCTCGCTTCAAAATTGGGGAAGGATTATATGATTTGGGTAGGTGGGCAAAAGATGCTATTACTAGTTTTTATGGCCTTACTCTATAAGGAGGACCTATAGTCAAAGGAATGCCTCTACTCCAGACTACAATATTTGGGAATTAGATGTGGGAAAAATGATAGCTACCAGTGTATTCATGGATACTGATTTATTCATCTTAATCGCAAACACTTATGATAAGGTGACTAGGGTTGTTAGGAACACCCGGGGAAACATAATATTGACGGTATCAGCAGATGAAATCAGAAGGATTTTCAAGCTGACTGATCCCTCCCAAAATATGGATGATATTGATCTTGAGTATTTCAAAGAAATATACAATAACCAAAGAGACTATTACAGGGGTGAAGTAGTGAAGGGGTATGCCAACAAAATAGGAGACTTGGTAGTGATAGGGCCTAGAACCCCAGAACCCTTTAAATTGGATATTTTCAATGGCACAGCCAGAAAAATGTATAGTGCCTTGTGCAATGTTTTGGGAATAAATGAAGAAGGGGCAATGCCTGTTCATATAATGTTGATGGTTTTTCAGATTTTGCATCCCCACTTGTCATTGGTTTTTGATTATGCATCTTATATTGCTCAGGAAATGCATGATGGTTTGTCAGGGATCCAAGATGAAAATATATAGAAACTAATGGGTTGGTATTCCCTCATGATGCATATGTTCTTATTCAATAGTGCTGAATTCTTTGAAGAAGAAATGGAATTGGAAAAATTCCAAGATGGTAAAGAATTGCCTGTTCAGATGTGGAGTGTAGATTTGTCCTGGGACAGAAAGAATACTATCTATGTGTATTTTGAAATTTTTTTTGCAACCAGACTTAAGTCATTGCTAAGCAACCAAAATGCTATAGTTCATAATGAAATAATGATGCTTTTAAGGCATATGGAGTATGCCCCAGAGTTGAAAATTTTTGACAACTAGGGAGATTTAATCCTGTACCCTTTTGCCACAGTGATTAGGGTTTATGGTTTTAGAGGTACTCCTTATGTGTTACCCTACAAAGTCCCACTCAAGATTGGGATAGCAGAAATTTTAAGACAATTAGGTGGGCTGCAGGAGGAAGCCTTGACAGGAAAGATGAAGGGAAATATCTTTCCTACCCTCACTAGAGCCCATCACTTTAACATAACAAAAGGGGGGTGGACACAGTTTGGCAAATACTTTGAGCCCTATCATTTATCCACTTCCATATCCAGGTGTGTGGATAATGAAGATTTTATCATGGGCATGTTCAGGAAGAGGACCAATTGTATAATGCTAAAGCATCAATTCTACTATCTACAAGATATTATCAGGAACATTTTTGACCTAGAGGTTCAAGAAGTTAGGAAAGAAAAATGGATGGCATATAAGAAATCCTTGGACTTTGTCCAGAATTTTGACAAGACCTATGATCCTCTAAAGGATTTTTTCCCATGGTCTTATAAAATTGATTCACTAATGAATCTTTTTGAGGGAA
>MU227431.1:107310-125122 GCA_018584345.1 Thuja plicata
GATGCTCACACTTTTGTCAGGAAATGTGAGCCATGCTAGAGATTTTCAAGCAAGATGAAGTATTCAGGGGCATTGTTATTAAACTCAGTAGTGGCAGAGGCTCCCTTTTCTATGTGGGGAATGGATTCAATAAGAGAATTTAATGAAAAATCAAGTGGAGGCCATGGCTGGATTTTGCTAGCAACTGATTATTTCACAAAGTGGGTAGAAGAAATCCCCACCAAAAAGGCAACAAGTATTGTGGTGATTGATTTTTTGATGGATAATATAATTACTAGATTTGGTGTTCCCCTTAAACTAATAATGGACAATGCCATGTGCTTTAGGTCTAAAGAATTCACTGAATTTTGCTCTGATATCAGAATTGTTATGTCCTATTCATCCCCATACCACCCTCAAGCTAATGGTCAAGCAGAATCCAGCAATAAAAGTATTTTATAAATTTTGAAAAAGACCTTGGAGGAAAATAAGAGAGCTTGGCATGTTAAATTGAAACTTTCCCTATGGGCTGATAGGATTACTATCAAGAAAGCCACTGGAAAATCTCCTTTTGAATTGGTTTATGGTATTTAGTCAAGAATGCCTATCAATAATTTGGTCCCAATTTATCAGTTTATCCAAGATGAAGGAATGGAAATCTCTAAACCCATGGAAGAAAGGATGGTTCAGTTGGTAGAATTGGATTAAATAAGGAGAGAAATCCAGAGAGAAAATATCAAATTGCAACAAAAAATGAAATACCTTTTTGATAGAAGAGCAGATGTGAGAAAGTTTTTACCTGGTGATTTTGTGTTACAGTGGAATATTAGGGCTGAGGAGAAAGGAAAGCACAAGAAATTTGAATCATTGTGGATTGGGCCTTATGTTATATCTAGGGTCTTTGGGAAAGATTCTTACTTCCTCAAGAATCTGGATGATGGAGAACAGGAATTGCCAGTGCACGGAAAATTCTTGAAAAATTTCTTTGATTAACTTCTACTTTCCATGCATAGTAGTCTGTAATATATGTCTAGGTGTGTTTCCCTTCTGTTGTGTGTTTGTTTAAGGTTTTAGGCTAGTCTGATTTGTGGTCTACTTCCCTAGAGATCTATGGTTCTTGTTATAACCTAATGTTTAAACATCCTTAGAGAGAGCCACTGTTGGTGCCTTTTCTTGTCCAATTTATGTCTTGTAATTTTCTTAGTGTCTCCTGTCATTATTGGTGTCAAGGGTTTCAAGTTTGAGTTTCAAATTATTTTCATCTCTCTGCAAAAGTTCCCCAAACCCTCAGCCTAATTAAAAATAGTTAAAAATCACTAAACAAAACCCTAAGTGCCTCGGCCGGTTCTATTTTTGTGTTACTTTTTTGGTCACTTAAGTCATTTTAAGTCATGTGTTTGTGTTGAATGGGTTGCTTTTGTCAAAAGATTGTATCATCCTAAATGATTTAATAATTCCTAAGTCACACCATGTAGGTCCCTTTTACATCATCCCCTTATGTATCAAGCAACTCAGAAAAGATCAGACGGTGTGCTTATTTGCTTATATCCAAGATGCTCGACATCTAACATATAAGCGAAAAAGTGGAGGCGACGCATGTCCTTAGTGGGGCCAAGCATGTTAAGAAATTCCTTTATTAATAGGTGAGAAACTCAGAAAAGATCGAATGGCATGCTTATTCTCTTATCTCCAAGATGCTCGACATCTAACATATAAGAGAATAAGCAGAGGTAACGCATGTCCTTGGTGGGGCCGAGAATATCGTAAAGGCATTCTATTAAATAGTACACAAGTTTGGAAAGATCTGACAGCTCACTTAATCACTTATATCCAAGATGCTCGACATCTAACAAATAAGAAAATAAGCGGTGATGACATCTGGTAGTTGGTGGGCCCAGGCACTCAAAGCTGGCGAAGGGTTAAAGTTTAGTTAAGTTGTTTCATATCTAATGACTCAGTTAATCTCTTATATCCAAGATGCTCGACATCTAACGAATAAGTTAATAAGCAGAGGTGACACATGTCCTTAGTTGACAATGTTTTTTGGGAAAATAAGATAGCCATCAGATGCGAAGAGTGGCGTCCAAAATTGACGGCTCAAATTCAAAATTGATAGAATAAGTTGCAGAGAGCCATTAAACTATGAAATTGAAGCTATGGATTAATTGCAAAATGTGTGGCACCTCTAGTCAAATTTAATTCGAAAGACTAATTTGATTGAGGCCATGAAATTGATTAAGCCAACTGCAGCCTCAATAATTCACCAAAGTTATTTGAGCAAAGATGGAATTGTGGAGAAAACCAACTCCACGTGACTTCTGTACAGAATGGGTAAGCTTATTGTTCACTTGCATTCAAAATTGGGGCAGAATTTGCAGTTTAGAGAAGGTTTTAGAGCTTTTGTTTCAGAAGCTGGTTCTAGTATTGATAGAAAACCCTTAGAATGACCCCCAGAGTTGAAATTTTAGGACAGGTTGATTACCAAAAATGGAAGGTTAGGGAAGATTTATTGTAGTAGTTACCATTGTCTTCAGGGGATGCCACACAAGGTAAAAAAGTAGTTCCACAACATCCCCGCTTCAAAATTGGGGAAGGATTATATGATTCAGGTAGGTGGGAAAAAGATGCTATTACTAGTTTTGATGGCCTTACTCTGTTCAGGATGGCCTATACTCAAAGGAATGCCTCTACTCTGGACTACAATATTTGGGAATTAAATATGGGAAAACTGATAGCTCCTAGTGTATTCATGTGATTTATTCATCTTAATTGAGAACACTTATGATAAGGTGACTAGGGTTGTTAGGGACACCCGGGGAAACATAATATTTACTGTATCAGCAGATGAAATCAGAAGGATTTTCAAGCTGACTGATCCCTCCCAAAATATGGATGATATTGATCTTGATTATTTCAAAGAAATATACAATAACCAAAGAGACTATTACAGGGGTGAAGTAGTGAAGGGGTATGCCAACAAAATAGGAGACTTGGTAGTGATAGGGCCTAGAACCCCAGAACCTTTAAATTGGATCTTTTCAATGGCACAGCCAGAAAAATGTATAGTGTCTTGTGAAATGTTTTGGGGATAAATGAAGAAGGGGCAATGCCTGTCCATATAATGTTGATGGTTGTTTAGATTTTGCATCCCCACTTGTGAGTGGTTTTTGATTATGCATCTTATATTGCTCAGGAAATGCATGATGGTTTGTCAGGGATCCAAGATGGAAATATATAGAAACCAATGGGTTGGTATTCCCTCATGATGCATATGTTCTTATTTAATAGTGCTAACTTCTTTGAAGAAGAAATGGAATTGGAAAAATTCCAAGATGGTAAAGAATTACCTGTTCAGATGTGGAGTGCAGATTTGTCTTGGGATAGAAAGCATGCTAGCTATGTGTATTTTGACAAAGTTTTTGCAACCAAACTTAAGTCATTGCTAAGCAACCAAAATTCTAGAGTTCATAATGAAATAATGATTCTTTTAAGGCCTATGGAGTATGCCCTAGAGTTGAAAATTTCTCACAACTGAGAAGATTTAATCTTGTACCTTTTTGCCAGAGTGATTAAGGTTTATGGTTTTAGAGGTACTCCTTATGTGTTACCCTATAGAGTCCCACTCAAGATTGGGATAACAAAAATTATAAGATAATTAGGTGTGCTGCAGGAGGAAGCCTTGACCGAAAATATGAAGGGAAATATCTTTCCTACCCTCACTAGAGCCCATCACTTTATCACAACAAAAGGGGGGTGGACATAGTTTGGCAAATACTTTGAGCCCTATCATTTATCCACTTCCATATCCAGGTGTGCGGATAATGAAGATTTTATCATGGGCATGTTCAAGAAGAGGACCAATTGTATAATGCTAAAGCATCAATTCTACTATTTAGAGGATATTATCAGGAACATTTTTGACCTAGAGGTTCAAGAAGTCAGGAAAGAAAAATGGATGGCATATAAGAAATCCTTGGACTTTGTCCAAAATTTTGACAAGACCTATGATCCTCTAAAGGATTTTTTCCCATGGTCTTATAAAATTGATTCACTAATGAATCTTTTTGAAGGAATAATTTAAACCCTAAATGAGAAGACGCAGAGAGCAGTTGATAATGATCCAGAAAAGGCTCTTGCTATTTTGAATAGATTCCCAGAAAGTAGAATAGTTCCACCTGGGAACTATGTAGTATACAAAAGAAGAGGATATACCACTGTTGCTCCCAGAGTTGATAATCCCATTCAGCATAAGGGAAAGAGGCCAATGGATACTGATGTTCAAGAAGTACCCTTTCTGAAGAGGCAAAGGGTGGAGACAAAAGAACAAGGAGCTGAACTATATTCTCCTTCCAAATCCCCTATGCAATGTGATGACCAAACCATTACTGAGAAATTACTCAAGATGAGAAATGCTGGTGAAGTAGTTTTTACCACTCAAGAACTACAAGAAGGGATGCTAGAAGAGCCTAAACATACATCATCTAACCTGACCTAGGCAGAATTTGCTAGCAAGGAATTAGATCCTATGACCAAACAAGCTAGTGATGAATTCTTGTCTGATGACAATTTCATCAAAACTAGGGCTTTTATTCAGTTCCTATTGCTGAGGTAGTTAAACGAGGCATTGACTAGCAGGACAAAGAGTATTGTTACACTGGAAAACACTAGTTGGTTTGTATTAACCATTGATATTTTGAGCAAAGCCAAGACATTTTTTGAATCTTGGGAAGCAGAAGTAGAGAAGGCTAACAGTGACTAGGAGGAGTTCAACAACCACAAAGATGAAGTTCTCAACCTGGAGTGGCCAAGTGATGAGGTGTACACTTCTTGGGTCAAAAAATATGGTATAGTTAACTTCCATAGCATGAAATAACAATTATGAAGGGGAAAACTAGCATCAAGGAGATTAAGATACTAGAGAAGATCAAATATTAAGACCTCTACACCAACAAGAGAACAAAATATAGGTGACAAAGACCCAACTACCTCGGAGCAACTTTAAGTATTAAGGCGGTCACAAGACAAATGATTACATGGCTTGTAGCAAATATTGTTATCTCATCCACCATAAGTTTTGTCTCCTTTTGAAACTATATTTTGTCCTTTATCCCAGTCATTCGTAGCTTGTTTCATCCTTATTTTCCAAAAGGATTCCAAGATGAATGTGGCTACCTATAAGTATCAAGTTGTAATATTCTAACAAAGATGGTAAAAATAAGACTACAAGGAATATTACTGAATTGCATCTGACTATTGGTTTTGAGTCTTTGTGAATGTACTGGTATCCAAATCTACATTAACAAAATACAATGGAATCTCCATTTTGATATCTATGATGTCTTCTTGCATTTACTATTAATTCTTGTATGTTTAGTTTGTAAGGCACTTTGAATATACTGGTTATAAGGTAGTCATGTTCTTGTCTGTGAGTTGCTGTCGAGGAAAGTTTTAAATCTTATAGATGATTGCAGAGGATTAGGATTTATGGAGGAATTTGATACAGGGGTGTAAGGATGAGAGGATAGTTTGTAAGGAATTCTATCTGGGGTTCACTTGTATTTCCATTAATTATTTTCAGTATATGTATGCTCTATTTTGACTCTATCACCCATGATTAGGCACTGGTCATAAATGCTGGCAAGTGGTTGTTATCATCAAATTCAAATTCAATTAGTCTTTATACTCATGTTATTTGAAGTACAAGTCTAGTTAATTATATTAAGTACAATTCACCTTTGTGATTCCTTGAAGAGTGAATCAATAGGTTATCCTTCCTAGGCCTAAATGGAATAAAAAGAAGAAGGATCTCTAATCCTTAATCCACTATTAAAACTGCTGAAAGTTGATATTTTGTCAGAGGTGTACCCGCCTGGGGGTGTGGAGCCCAAAGTGTAGAAGGATTTTCTATCCTTGTTAATTAGCCCTTTTTATTGTGAGAATCTAACTTGGGTATAGGAGAGTCTAGCATTTATTGTCATTATAATCAATTCTGCAAGAAAAAGAGCTAACACCTGGTATGAATGACTTAATTCCTATCTAATAAGTATTGGATTTGTAAGGAATAGTGAAAACAACTTAATCTTTATTTAAAAGAAGATACTGATGCTAACACCTTGATTACTGAAATATTTGTTGATGGCATCATATTTGGAGGCAATGATATGCTATGCAAATCATTTGCTAAAGAGATGAGCAAAGAGTTTGAGATTTTTATGTTTGGTGAGATCAAGTTCTTTCTTGGTCTATAGATCACTCAACAAAGAGAAGGAATTTTCATTACACAGTCCAAGTACATCAAAGAGGTTCTGAAAGTATTCAAGATGGAAGAGTCCAAACTAGTTGGAACACCGATGGCTACTGGATGTAAGTTGACAAAGGAGGAAAAGACAATAGAATCAATGATAGGAAAACTCATGTATGTTTTACACACTAGACCAGATATTGCACATGTAATAGGAATTGTTGCTAGATTTTTGGCTAACCCCAGAGAATCACATATGACTGTTGTGAAAAGAATTCTAAGATATCTGAAGAATATTGAGGAATTCTCCTTATGGTATAGAAGAGAAGGAAAATTTAAACTTAAGGTGTTTATCGATGTTGATTGGGCTGGGAATCTTGATGACCGAAAGAGCACAACTGGAGGAGAATTCTTTATGGGTGAAAAACTGGTCACATGGATTAGCAAGAAGCAAGGATGCATCTCTCAGTCTACTATAGAAGTAGAGTACATTGCTACTGCTGCAAATTGCTCAAATATTGCATGGATCAAATAGTTATTGGAAGGTATGCATATGAAGATCTAAGAACTAGTGATTATCTATTGTGATAACACCAGTGCAATAAACATTTCCAAGATTCCAGTCATGCATGCAAAAAATAAATACATTGCCATCAAGTATCATTACTTAAGAGAACAAATTCAAGAAAAAGAGGTGATACTTGAGTATGTGTAATCCAAAGAACAATTAGCTGATATCTTCACCAAGCCACTGCCCAAGGATACATTTGAGTACCTGAGAAAAAGACTAGGGGCCAAACCATTGTCTATCAGTCAGTAAAATGATTGAAGGCTACATCAACCTACATATTATCAGAATATCATTCATGTTGATGCAAGCAACTAGATGAACTTAAAAGATACATCTATATACAGACAGGTATATATCAGAACTGAGCACCAAAGATTATTGTTGTATTGCTGATGGATAAGGGAAATTCAAGGAATATATTATGGATAGGAGGAAAACAATTATTTGACATAAATGTTAGATATTTGTAAAATATTTGTTTTGCATTGTTGTCAAAGGGAGAGAGATTGTCCATATTATCACATTCTCACATTCTCTTTATAAAGACTATTCTTTATCATATTACTCCAATAGGGAGAGATTATATCCTTAAGAAGAGAAAATTGTATGAAAGATTATACAAAGAGAGAGTTGTTGATGCTGAAAAGAGAAAAAGACATCAAAGTAGGAGAACAGTCAAAAGGAGAGAAATTGATACAAGAAAAGGAATCAACACATCAGAAGAAAAGAGAACTGCAGGAATCAAATCTAAGCTAAAACAAAGCTTACCAAAGTTCAAACATTTATCGGTTGACAAAAGGGAGAGATTGGTAGTTTGATGAATCTCAATAATTGTATTTCATGTTGTATTAGAAATAGTATAGTATGATAATATAAGTTTTTTTCCATCAATGCCAAAGGGAGAGATTGATGACATATAACTGATTAAATTTTTGATAATGTTAAGTTGAAGATAATGCAAGGAATTAAATTAGTTAACGGTTTGTATTTCCATTGATGTCAACTTGATATCATCTATACGGTCATGTACATAATGCCAAAGACTTCAAAGAATCAATGGAACAAAGGTTATGCTTTCAGCAATGCATAAAATTCAAGTATTCACTAAGTGAAAAATAACACCGATAGAGTGCACACCATCAGTAAAGGAAAAGAAGAAAAGTCACAGTGATACCCGACAAGAAGAAGATAGTGTTACTTGATGAAGCAAACTACAGAGTTGCACGATGAGTAAAAATCCAATATTGCCTCATGAACAGAGATCCCAAAGTTAACTTTAGTCACACCGACAAAACTGGCAGTTGTAACCGATGACTAACTAAAGAGCTGACCGACAGAACAAAGAGTTCAAAAAATGACAAAATATCTAGTTGGTAAGAGCTAAAGATAGACTTAACTGGTTGTTTTCTTTGTTTTATTCGACCAGAGTTAAGTAACTAATTTAAAACTAATTTATACAGTTGGCATAAAGATAACTACAAGAGAAATCAAGAGTTATGCTTTAAATCAAATTGGCTGGATTGTTTTTCACGCCAAGAATAAAGAATCAAGAATCAAGAATCAAGAAACAATGAATATCATGTCTATATAAGAGACAATCTTAATTCATTTTTGAATCACTTGAAAAGGGGATTAAGGGGAGTAAATAGAAAGAGGATGCTAAAGAGAAACTGATGAAGAACAAATTCATGCAGTACTGATCAATCAAGTTTTAGGAGAGCTAAGGAATTTTGCAGACACTGATAAACAATAAGCACAACATCACATAGCAGAAAGTATGGAGCACAAAAGAATTGAATTGATACATTGATGAAAGAGGTAATGTACTTAAATAGATCTAAAAATCTGTAATTCAAGTTGCATTAGAAACATGTCATTTTGTTTCAGTTTAACCATTGAAGCATCAAGTCTCTTAACAAAGAAGAACTTAACAATATTCTATATATTAAGGTAGATCCTAAGGAGTGCCAAAAAGGTTGATTCATGAAAGTAGCATTGGATA
This sequence comes from Thuja plicata, assembly GCA_018584345.1. Lineage (NCBI taxonomy): Eukaryota > Viridiplantae > Streptophyta > Pinopsida > Cupressales > Cupressaceae > Thuja > Thuja plicata. Next base: position 116,104 of record MU227431.1, read on the forward strand.
TGCCCGATGCCTATTGACAATCTAATAGAGAGGCTGATTCAAGGATGGTAGCATTAGATGCCCAATACTAAGTGACAACCTATATGTGTAAAATCCTCTAACAAGGTCACACCTAATAGTGTGTTTGTAACCTTTAACAGGGTTGGCTCCTAATAGGGATCACTTCAGAAGAGTGAAAATTTGGGGTATCGATCCTAGTGGTTTTTTTCCCTTAACAAGGTTTCCATGTTAAAATACATGTGTTATATGTGTATGATATATTTATTTACTATTTTATATCTTACATAATTCATTCTAGATTCATCGGTATACTCTGCATATTTACTGTATTTTGGTAAATAGTTATACTTCTTATCGGTAATCAAGGAGAATAAGGATAGACAAGGAAAACCGATAGACAGTTAATCATTATAAGTATTTAATGGCATGCATCTTGTAGGGACATAATAATCTGAGGTTTATTGATTGGTGGTTAAGTTTAAGGATAAGTTTTTTGAGGCCACTAATTCACCCCCCTCCCAGTTATTACTAACATCACTCAATCCAAATACATCAAGGAAGTGCAGAAGATATTGAAGATGGAAGATTCCAATCTTGTTGGAACACCTATGGCTACTGGATGTAAGCTGACAAAAGAATACAAATCCAATGAGGTAAGTCAGACCTTATATAGATCAATGAGTGGAAAACTAATGTATGTTGTTCATACCAGACCAGATATAGCACATGCAGTTAGAATAGTTGTAAGATTCTCTACTAATCCCAAAGAATCACATATGACTGCTGCCAAGAGAATTCTGAGATATCTAAAAAATACTGAGGACTATGGATTATGGTATAAAAGAGAAGGAAAATTTGAGCTACAAGTCTATACAAATGTTGATTGGGTTGGAAACATTTATGACCGAAAGAGCACAACTAGAGGAGCATTCTTCATGGGTGACAGAATTTTCACATGGATTAGCAAGAAGCAAGGATGCATCTCTCAGTCTACTATAGAAGCAAAGTATGTGGCTTCTACTACAAATTGATCCAATATTGCACGGATCAAAAAATTGTTGGAAGGTATGAATATGAAGATTCTTGAACTAGTAATTATCTATTGTGATAATACCAGTGCAATAAACATTTCTAAGAATCCAGTCATGCATGCTAAGACTAAGCATATTGCTATCAAGTATGACTATCTAAGAGAACAAGTGCAAGAAAAGGAAGTGACACTGGAATATGTTCAATCAAAGAAACAACTAGCTAATATATTCACCAAGCCATTACCGAAGGATACATTTGTGTACCTGAGAAAGAGACTAGGGGTCAAACCCTTGTTTATAAGTCACTAAGATAACTAGGAGGTTGCATCAGCCTATACCAAATCTAAAGATTAGTCATGTTGATGCAAACACTATGATGGACAACAACAGATACATCTATACATAGCAAGGTACAAATATGCACCAAAAACCAAAGACGTTGTATTGCTTATGGATAGGGAAATTCAAGGAATATATTATGTAAAGATATGGAACATGATATAGATGATTTTTTTTGGCATTGTTGTCAAAGGGAGAGATGATCTCATTATCATAAAAGGAGAGATTATCTCATCATCATAAGGGAGATATTATCAGGAGAGATCATCTCATTGAATCATAAGGGAGAGATATAAAAAAGGGAGAGATTATATCATTATCTATGAAGTGAAGTTCCTGAGAATCAGAAGGAAGATTTTATCAATATTCAAAGGGATAGAAGTTGATTACATATGAAATATCCATCTAAGGGAGAGAAGTAACAAAGGGAGAAAGTTTAGACAAAGAGAAAGATTGCTGTCAAAGGAAATATATATTATCAAGAAGAGGAATAGTCAAGGAAGAGAACATATCAGAATAGAGATATAAGATGATACATCTATATTCCAGTAAAGGGATTGAAGATTGAAGAAAATCATTCTACAAGAAACAAATCTAAGCTATTTTTGAGCTTACCAAAAGCCAAACATTTGTAATAGTTGCAATAGGAAAGCTTGATGAAAATATTATATTTCATATTGTATTAGTAATAGTATAGTATGATAATTTAGTATGTTTCCATTAATGCCAAAGGGAGAGATTGATGACAAGTAACTGATTGAATGTTTGAAGATGTTAACTTGATCATTGAAATGCAGAAGGATAATGCAAGACATTAAATTAGTTAATGGATTGTATTGTCATTGATGCCAACTTGATATAATCTAATCAGTTATAATCAAAGTGTCAAATACTTCATAGAATCAAAGAGATAAAGATTATGCTTTAAGTAATGCATAAAATACAAGCATTCACAATGTGACTTCAAACACCGACAGTCAGTGGAACCTGATGGACAAAGATCACTGAAAGTCAAGTCACAGTGATGCCTGAGAAAGAACATTGATGAGCATTACCGATGAGCAGAATCACAAGCATAAATGATGGCCATAAACATAGTGTAAACCGACGGAGAAGACCGAGGAGAACTGGAGTGTTGACCAAAATCTATCAAAGAGTTAAAACACCAAAATTAACTTGAGTTTAGAAATGACAAAATATCTAGTTGGTAGAGCTAAATATGGACTTAACTAGTAGTTATCTTTGTTTTCATCGACAAGATAAAGATAGAGATAAGTAAAGGATTTAAATTTGTTTTGTCTAGTTGGAAAGAAGATCTTTGCGAGATAAAACAAGAGTTTTTCTTTAAATCTAATGGGTGAGAATTGTGGATTGTGCCAATCAAGAACCTAACAATGGTGATATCATGTCTTGTCAACGGTGATATCATGTCCATATCAAGAAACTGATGAAGAGAAAATTCATACAGTCCTGATCAATCAAGCTGAGGAAAGAGATAAAGTTTCCCATGGACACCGAGAAATAGAGCACAAATCACCAAGTAGAATCAAAGTGGAGAAAAGGTATAAAAAGAGATATATTGATCAGATTATTTTTATGAGATTAAATTAGATCTAAAAAATCTGCAAGTATAAGTTGTATATGTGAACAAATCATATTGTTTCAGTTTAACCATTGATTCAGAAAGTCTCTTAACCGAGCAAGATTTAAAGATCCTTTCTATATTGAGATACATCCATAGGATTATCAAAAATTTTAATCATGAAGATAGCATGAGATGCCAGATACCTATTGACAGGCCAAGTGAGTGTTTGATCAAGGAAGGTAGTATAGAGATGCCCAATATCAAGTGACAGACTAAAATTTTAAATCCTCCAACAAAGTCACACCTAACAATATGTTTGTAACCTTTAACATGGTTGGCTCTTCACCGAGCTCACTTTAGAAGAGTGAAAATTTGTGTTACTGGTCCCAAGTGGGTTTTCCCCTAACATGGTTTCCACGTTAAACATCCATGTGTCAATGTGTTTATGAGTCATTACTTTAGTGTTTTTCATTACACATAGCTAATTTGGATTGATTAGTATACTCTAGATAGTTCACTATCTTTCAGTAAATTATTAGACTGCTATTCGGTAAACATACAATAAAGGGTTTAACAAAGCATTCCGAGCAGTAGTAATTTGATAAAAATATTTGAAGGAATTCATCTTATAGGACTGAAGATAACTAGAGGCTTAATATTGTGGTACTAACTTTTTGGGTTGATTATTGGAATATTTTTAAGGCCACTGATTCACCCCCCTCTCAGTTATTACTAACACATGGCTTTTTTATCTGACGTGGAAGTCAGATCCACTTTTTGTTGGCTTCAACTGACTTTTGATTTATGTTGGTCGGTTATGCTCTGAAGTCAGTTTGATTATTTCTTGGTGTTCCAGCTTGAACTGTCTCTTAGGTTCCTCTTTGACTGTTCTCTCAGTTTGCACTATGACCTTCTTGTCGGGTTCCTCTTTATCCTTTCCATTCTGCATTTTTAGTTTACACACAAAATTGTGTTGTTGGTTTTCTTTGTACTTAGCATTTTTCGGTGATCTCTTATATCTGCATTTTTAGTTTGCTCTCTTTCTTGTCTTTTGGTGTATGCTTAGCAAAAGTGTTCTTTGCATACTAATGACAAAATAATATCACCATGTTTATCTATCTCTACATTTTGTGTTGGGATCATTCTATAAGATGCTTGAATAGGAATATTTTTTCCTTAAATATGAACTATATTATGTTGGATATCTTATTTTGGTGCCAAACCATTAAGTATCTTTTTGGAATAACATTAGAAAATTATTCTAACACCTCAACTACTTCTAGTGGTATTGAAATTTTTATCTCTTCCCATCTTTTAACTACCAATGTATAAAAATGCCTTGTTACCTTCATTTCTTTGACAAGTTCTCTTTCAAACAACATAGTCTCACATTTTCCTTCATCCTTAAGAGGCAACAAGACTACTTTAGATCCATACTTCCAAAAGGTGTATTTGTTTTTATCTCCATCATGACTAAATTCCCTATCAAACTTCCATGGCCTCCCCATTAATACATGACATGAATCCATTGGAATGAAATCACACCATATATCATCCTTATAGATCTTTCCTAAGAAAAATTTAATTAAACATCTCTTATCAATGGCTACATCATTCCCCTTTTTATACCATGTAATACAATAGGGATGGGGATATTTTACACACTACAAATTTAGATTATCTACCATTTCTCTAGAAACCATGTTCCTATAACTACCTCCATCAATAATTATTTGACATGTACCTTTCCTCCTAAAGTACATCTATTACAAAATATATTGGTTCAAAGTCATCAGATCCTTTAGTCAGCATTTTCTCCTTCCCTATAATTACCAATTCTCTTCTCACCATGAGACTTTCTCCTACATCTAGTGAAACTTCTAGTTCCATCCATATTATCATCTTGAGCCATGTTTATGCTAGTATTTTATCCTTGCTTTGTCTCTTGTATGTTGTAATTTAAACATTGAATTCCCCTTCCTCTTTGTTGATTTTGGGGTTTTTGCTTAGTATCTACTTGTTTCTCTACTCCTTAAGATGATTCTACCTTACTATAATTCAAACCACCTAATGTTAAGGATATGATGTACCCCTTCTTCCTCCTTTATTCATTTGCAAATATTACCTACTCTATTTTTCCTTTTCTGTCATAGCCAATTGCTAGGCCTCTTCAATATAGCTAAATCAATGTATGCTCAATTTATCTTGAATAGAAAATTTCAGCTATTTACATACCTAGAAACCATCTATTAATCAATATCTTGATGCTTCACATAGATGGACATCTTTTAAAATTCATTTTTATAATGTTGTATAGTAGATAAATTCTACTTCAAATTTTAAAATCTATGAAAAAGGGTTTCCACAGTCTATGTGAAATGTTTCTCTCTCAACTTCTTCTCCATCTTATTCCAAGTCTTGATCTTATCCCTTCCATTCTGAGTTTAGTTCTTTTTTGAATGATCCCACTAGATCATTACAAGACCCTTCAACTTGGTGCATACAAATTTAACTTCCTTTTCCTCTGTCATAGATCTTCATCCAAAGAATTTCTCTAGATATCATTCAACCAATCTATTAACTCCCTAGTTAAATATTTCTTTCATACTGTGAAACCTCAACCTTGATTCCTTCAGTATTCTCTTATAATACTCTAAGAATCCTCTCTTTAAAGTCATATGATCTAATTGTTCTTCTTCAAGTTCTTCATGCTAGTCTATATCTCCATGGTCTAATTCTTGGCTAGAGTCATGCTCTCTTTGTCTAATTCTATGATTTTCCATCATATTTATAAGATCTTGTACTTCCCTAGAGTTTTTTTCATATCTGTATGCATTTGGTCTAGACCTCCTCCTTCTCATCCTCTCACAACCATATTCTCACTTTGATACTAAATGATGAAACCAACTTACAACTAAACATTCACTATTAAATAGAAGAAAAATTGATAGAAAAGAAAATCCAAAAATTAAATTAATAGTCATTCATTATTATCCAACCTTCCTATTTGTACAATGAAAAATAAGCCTATTTTAAATACAACTCAAATTTTTCCCTTTTTAGCATATTTTTACAAGATCCCAATTTCAACATTTTTTTGGTAATTTTCAAATCTATTAGGACGATTACAAAAATTTCTAATTATTGAAACCTAACTTGAGTGACACTATATGTCAGCTTGATGTTTTTACTACATGTATGAATTAAAAGATACTTGAAAATTATAATTCAGAAAAAACCCAAAATTGCAAAAAAAACCCATTTTGAAGCCTTATATGAAGGAATTTGGATCTAGAAATGTGTTGATATTTGGTCCAATAAATTTCAATAAATTCAGATATTTTAGAACTCTCTGAGATGCTTCTCCATGTAAAATGTCAACCCAAAAAACAATCAATGCAAAATTTATGACCTCCAGAACTCCCTACATCAATAGGGGAAGAGTGGAGGCATGTGAAGGAAAAGTATATTACCTACCACCCTACCTAGCTTGTTACATGAAAAATATGGTACACTAAAAGCCACCTAAGCACCTAAGCATGATTACACACTAGCAAGAATATTAGAAAATTATTTATGAATTGGTTCTCATATCTTGGAATGCATACAACATAGTTCACTAGATCTAGCAAACATTTGAGAAAGAATATAAGGATAAAATATTGCCATCATCTCCACTACATATACAAAAAACTAGGATTGAATATTGTTCATCTTAGAAATGAAACTAAGTAGAAGATGTATCAAAAAAAGAACAACATGAAAAAGAGAAATAAACGTTAATATGTCCAACATATAAATTACTAGTCTCTAAAGAGATAAAGAATGATAATAGTCTTTAAATAAAATTAGGGAAAGATAAAGAAGAATTAAAAAAATCATGGTTAGGAAATAAAAAAATACGAGAAATACCTACATATCACTCTAAAATAGCTAATAAGTGACCCTATAGGAAGACAAAGTAGTATAAGGCTATAAAAAATCAAGTGATAACAACAATTATTTTGTGCCCAAAATATTTATGACTAATTCAATAGGAACTTAAATTGATTTTACTCAAATATAACCTTTTCAAGGAAAAGACATAGCAGACACATTTGGTAGCAATGGCAAGAAAAATAAAAGACAAAATAACAAATAATCTTCAAGTATGAAAATTAAAAATTGAGAATATTAGTTTTCCACATACCATAATAGTTATTTTGTATGTCTTTAGTTTAGATTGTGTCAGATTTTTTAAATCAATGTCCCAGATCACACTTTGTGATTCATCATCAAGACAAAATGCACAATCAAAAAGCTCAAGAAGATGAAAAATCAAAACTAGAGACATAGAAAACAAGAAAAAATGAATTACGTATAGTTGATATAGAATTATAGATTTGGATTGGAATATTAAAAACTTGGAAGAAATTTGAAACAATTTTTCTATATTATATCAATATTGCATGAACTAGCTACAACTAACTAAACACGAGACCCAAATGGAGTCTCAAATGCTACAATATCATGAAATTCTATCAATTTGATTGATTTGGATGGATCAAGATGCCAATAAGGAAAATGTATCCAATCCAACATATTTAACCTAGTGACAAAAAGATGATTTGATACTATATATACATATATATACATGTATATACATATATATATATATATATATATATGTATGTATGTATATATATGTATGTATGTATATGTATGTATGTATATATATACATCTATTTATATATAGATGTATATATATACATATGTATATATATACAAATACACACACACATATATATATTAGTGAACATATAAAATTAAAATTGCATTCATTTTCATTTTTCTATAAATCTAATCTCCTTAACACTTATTACATGCAAAACATTTCAAAGGAAAATTTCCTCGATCCTTACCATATCCCTTAAGTAGTCCCTTTTCAATTAAGAATTCAAGTTCATCAAGATTCATTACTTCTTCCTCAATCTCTGTCCATTCCTTAGTATATCTAGATTTATGATTAATGGGAAGTAGTACTGAGAGGGGAGGGGTGAATCAGTACCTCTAAAATTTTTAACCCTTTTCACAATTCATCATTAGTAATCATTCTTTACTGTATTACCGACCATTTCTGATGTTCTTTCTTATGCATGTAGTATTAATTCAAAATCTTTAATTGTTCGCAACATTCATAGAAACACTCATGAAAGTAATAAACACATAATACAAGATATGATATCACAGAAAACTCCTGTTAGGAAGTAAAAACTGCGGTGGGGATGGCACCCAAAAAACTTCACTATCTATAGAATGGAAGGGAGCCGGTAAAGGCTTACAATTGATCACTTTTGATGATCTACCCTGTTAGGAGTATTAAAGTGGAGACCTATTAAGATCTACTCTATTAAGAGCTTTAGCAACACTGATTTAAGTGTGCACTCGGTTAAGAGATTTACAATAGGACTATTAGGTCCACCTTTCTTGAAAGGATTTCTTAAGTGTACTACACTTGCTAGAATGAGTACAATATGTTTGACCTGACTGTATGCAATCTATAATTTCTGATCATAGATCCATTAAAGCTGTCATAATATGAATATCACTGTATACACTAAAAAATGGCTTCTTTGATTAATCAATTAATTAAATATTTATTATTTAATTAATGTTGACTTGATGAATTGATTAAATATTTATTATTTAATTAATCTTTATTTCTTCTATTTATTTGATAAATTATTATATTTATTAGATAAATTCACTCTAGTCTATGCTTCTTATCCTAGGTCTTCTAATTTAGTTCTATTAAAAGTGATTTAATTAAATCACAATCACTAAATATGAATAAGTCCCCTAGTCCACCTCATAAACCTAGTCACCTTACACATCACCTTAGCTAAAATAATTATTTATTATTAATTAATAATTAATCATTATCCTCACCCACACATATCCTATTATTAAGGGCTATGTGGCCTTATAAGACTTGGTCTCATGACCACATGTCTTCTCCTACACCAAGTCAAGAAGTAATCCCTATTCTTAAGGAGCTTCTCAAGCCACCTCTAAGAGTCCAAGA
>MU227431.1:131724-145845 GCA_018584345.1 Thuja plicata
TGCAAACAAGTGATAGACAAAGGTTCCAATTAAGATTTTATCAAAATGAAGTGTGTCTAAGATAATGGAGCCTTAATAGAAAAAGATATATTTCTATGATATAGACTCAAAATTGACCTTGATTCCTAGGGTTCTGGGTGAAGGACCTGTAATCCTTCATAGTGAACTTTCCAAAATTGAACATAAATGTTGTGTTGAAAACACTTGCATTTGATGCGATATGAATGGAATGAAGATGAAGAATGTACTTGTTTAAAAAAGATGGTATAGGATGGATCATTGGATGAGAGAACTTGATAGATGATAAACCAAGAGATTTTGGGGGATGATGTACACTAGATGCCAGATGTGGGGGCACATGAAGAATAGATAAAGATAAAAGGTGATCTAAGAAAGATATCCTACAAAGCCCTATAAAAGGAGCCTTTGTGATCCATGAAATGCAATGCAAAATGATATGCAAAATGAGGATCTCCACAACTTCAGAAACATCTTAAAACTTCATAAATTTTGGAACTTGATATTCATCATTGAGCTTGTTATGTTGCAAGAAAATACAAGCATCATAGTATAATTAAACCAGGATGACCTGAGCACTTCTTGCATGGAGTTTAATATAGAAAACTTGACAAGCATCTAGGTATAATTGAACCAAGATGACCTGAGTTTTGTTTGCATAGCAGACAAGGAATACCCCCCCTCCATCAGGGAACAAATATTTAGAGTCGAGGTATGTGGGGTGCATTATCGTCAATAGCATTTGTATACCAACATGATTTATAATGTTGTTCATGCTTATGGAATGGATGAAGGCTCTTATGCATAGACACCCAAATTATTTGTTCCTTCAACTTCATTGGAAAATATCCCACAAATAGCAATCAAATAAAATATCATGTTCCATCCCGGCTACCCTAATAATTGACATATTTGGAGTTGTTAAGCTCATGTCAAAGATATCCCGGAATAGCATAGGAAACATGATGACAAATGAAATCTATATATGAATGCATAATCTTATAACAAATCATTTTAACATGCCTGCCATGAATATACATTTATTTTCCAAAAGATAGTGTTGGGTTTGTTGATCAGTTTGGTTGATAATGATGTTGTTGCAAAAGTATAGATAAGAAGTCAGATTTTGAAAGATGTGTCACAGATTATGAATCATGATTAGGATAGCATTGTGTAAGAACCATTGATTGGGTTTTCTTGTCTGGTGGAAAATACTCCATTGTTTCCTCTAAGAGTCGTGACTATCATAGATCCACTTCCCAAACTAGGTTGAGGACATGCCCCCAGCTAGGTGATGGACTGACTTTATTTTGATTGTTTGATTTTTTTTTTTAAATTTTTTGGATTGATTTTTGCGATTGATTGATTTTTTGATTTTCTGATTTTTTGATTTGTTTGATTGATTTTTGTGATTGATTGATTTTTTGATTTGTGTGATTGATTGATTTTTTTGGATTGATTTTACTCATTCTGAAGCAGGATCACATTGGTTTGCCCCCAATGTTTAGCAAGGTATAGAATATTGCAGATGGATGAGAAAATTGATGGATGAGGTGAACATACAAGAATGGATGAAGAGGGTGAATGCAACCCTCAAAGACAATCTCCTCAAGATTACCCAAGCTAGGGAAAAAATAATATAGAAATGTAGGCTCATGGAGCAGTGTTGGATAACACATGAGATAATGACTTGATGTCATGAAAAGCATGTAGTCCAAAAAAAATGGACATGTCAAGAAACTTCTAAGAACTTGTTTTTTTTCAGTTTTGATCAAGGCCAAGGGGTCAATTTGATAGGATGGGATATAGCTATGATAGCGCAATCAGGATATGGGACGATGACGAAGGGTATGAGTGTATGGTTTGGATTATGATTATGACAAGATTTCTTAGAGATAGGAGTTATAGGATTGTGATAAGCAAGATCATGATAGGGTACCATGAATGAAAGCAAGTGAATAGGTTGATGGAAAGGATAATGCATGTCAAGATGCATGATGCTCATGCATAGGCTCAACCTTTTCAAGATCAAAGGTGTAAGAGGGAGTAAATGAAGGATATGATGGATAGAGTAGCATGGATGAAACTTGCCCCCAAGTGTAGAGTGCAAGAAGGGGGAATTATGCATGACTCCTATTTGCCAGGTTTTCATCATGGTACTTTTCCAAGATGCCACAAGAAGTGGTTTTCACCATAGGACAGATTTATTTCTCTTTACTTTTTCTACCAAGGCACCTATTTTACCAGGTTTTCACCAAGGCACTTTTTCTCATTTTTTTTTCTATTTTGTTTTTATTTTTTGTATTTTTCAAAATTTCCCCAATATCTGGATCTTTGGACAATGCTCTTCTGAAAGATATGATATAATAAACCATGGCGATAGCTATGATGGTCAAAGATATTGATAAGGCGATGACAAAGGATATATATGAAGGATAAGGGTAGATGGTGGTGAAGGTTTTATTCCATAGTTTGGATAAGAGGGATGAAAAGTAGATATTGGATAGTGGATATGAAGATAAGATATGTAGTGGATGGAAATGTTGGCAAGATCAACTTTGACACACACTTTTAAGGGTGGGTGAATGATGGAGGAACAATGGATGAAGGAGGTAAGGATGTATGTGAGGTAGTGGAATTTGGGATATAGGAACCGAAAGTAGACTTGGAAAGTGGAAAATGCTTGGAAGGAGATGGAGTGAAAGCCTTTGGAAGATTGAATCCTTTTGGGAGATTGATTGAAAAATAAAAAATAAAAAAACACTCATCAATTTTTTCAATCAATCTCTCGAGGGGGCATGCAAAGGTCATTCTTGGAAAACATAGTCTGGGGCAAAAAGCTTGATTTTCCTTTGAAACAATGTGACAAGCACACTATTTCAAAGAGGGGCAAAATATATACACTAAAAAATGGCTTTGTTGATTAATCAATTAATTAGATATTTATTATTTAATTAATGTTGACCTGATGAATTGATTAAATATTTATTCAAGAAACCAAAGCTAGGAGGGCAATGGAGATAAGCTACATTGGGTAGGTGAAGGTAACTTTATTGTTTTTCTTCATTTAAACTTGTAATCTTCATTGTATTTGAATTTATATTGATTTTTTAATTAGATTGATTAATATTTCATTTAGAGTAATTTCCCATGTATTTTTCATACAATCACCTATAGTGATTGATTAATACCTTTTCTCTGCTCGTCGATAGCATGTATTATGTTCTTGAAACTCAATTGATCCATTTCTGTCCTTCTACATGAAATCTCTTGTCTGGTCCTTAGATTCTCTTAGTGGATACAATCATCATTGAACAACATGTACACAATAGATTGAGCATCTATTTATACAAGTATTAGACCTATTCTAGAATCACACATTACAAAGTTAACTCTAGATGCAAGGTTTATAACTTGACCTTGATTTTTTAGTTTGCATGTTTTTAAATTAGTTAAACTAATTAAAAAAATAATAATTACATTGCTTCCTCTGCACACAATATATTTAAAACAAATCAATATGACATGGAATGTCAGATCCACTTTTTGCAGGATGTAACTGACTATCGGTTCTTGGTCATCAGGTTGAACTGAAAGTCTATCAGTGTTCCTTTGTTGAACTGATCATTGGGTTCCCTTCATCTGTTGGGTTCCTCTCTTTGTTATTTTTTCAGGTTGCACTGTTGTTACTCATCAAGTTCCTTTATCCTTTTTGTCATCAGGTAACACTGAATAGTGTTTGTCAGGATGCTTTGGACTTTGCAGTATCGAGTAACCTTGGTGTCAGATAGTTTTGTGCTGTATTTTTTGGTGTAGTATAAACCAATGGTATGGATCATGTTTTTCCTTGTGTATACTAATGGGAAAATATAACGCCTTCAATCTCCCCCTTTGACATTAGTATCAAACTGATATGTGCATAATATAAAGTGTTTAGTATGTACACCATGTCTATATCCTTTTCATTATATGACTCCTTCTAACTGTATGCATCAGTATAGTATAAGTATATGTACATGTATACTTTCCTCTGTATTATACATTCCCTATTCTTTTCTCTTTCAAATGTTTTACTATACACATCATTTCCTCCTTTTATTTCCCCTTCTTTCACTCTGGGGTAGAAGCACAATAATATGTCACCCCTGAGGACAATTCTAGGCATTCATTTGCATTATACTCAGTCGAGTAGGACTCATCCGAGTTTATGTGGGCACCATGTGACACCATGCAATGCTAAGTGGTGCCTACATGGCCAAGGACTCTCGTCTGAGAGCTACTCAGCCGAGTTGTACTCGATCGAGTATACCAAACTTTTTAAAAGCCCCAAAACAGCTCGCTAGCCCCTCATATGCACATTGAGGGGCTAAGATTCAGCGTGGAGGTGAGGAAGAAAACTCGACCGAGTTCCAGGTAGGTCCCCCCTTTTTTTTTGTTTTTAAAATGTTTTACTGTATTTATGAATATATGTAAAATGATTTTTTTTATCTAGCATTATAATGTAATTGTTTTTTTCTTCATTTTCTAGAAATGATTTTTTTTAGGTTGAATAGAATTGATGTTATTTAAAAATATTTAAATGCAAACCCAAACTTAAACGCAAACTCAAATTTACACATTATTTACCCAAAATTTTGAAACATAAATGCAAACCCAAATCCAAAATTCTAAAAAATAAACGCAAACCCAAATCCAAAATTATGATATATTTATACGTAAACTTAAAAGCCTAAAATCATATAATTTAACCAAAATGTAAACTAAAAGCATAACTAAATTGTTTCATGAATCTAATTAGTCTTTAGTCATCTGAAGGAATCATTATGTAGGGAATTAATTTAGGATATATACATGACTATATTTATTACTTGAGAACGTGCCAATAATATTTTTGTCACAACTTGATCATTCTAGACATTTTCATTATGCACACAATTTTCAATATTAGTACATAACAAAACCCTAGAAGTTTTATGTACTAAGTTACATAAATCAATTTGTATATATATTAAAATCTTAAAATCACTTAAAAGTTATGTACATGTGGAATATTTTTTTGATGTATTTATCCTTAAGGGGATGTCATGAATATTTTGTTCAGATGGACATACATATATATTATGTACAGATATTTATGTTAATACATGTACATGTGTGCAATTTTCATTGTTTAAAATTTCTAAACTTTTTTTAAGAAATATTTCATGTTGAAGATGTAAATTGAATTTGTTTAAAATTTAAATATGTATGTAGATCTAGATATTTTTAATTTTTTAATTTAAAAACATGTTCTTTTTCAATACATGTACATATATATTTAAATTGATTTCCTACTGAATGTACACATGTATGTGCCCACTTGCAGCGAGTGCACTTTTTATCTCTAGATATTACATTTCTACATCACATGACTTCTACTGGTTTAGACCCTAGCATTCATGGTAGTCAGGCCTCATGAGCATTGTTAGGCCGCCATGATACCCCACAGAGTCATGATAGTCACAGACAGGAGACTATCATGAGGATGCATGTTGCTCTAGCTATGCTAGAGAGGATGTTGTAGACTAGTGCTACCCTCCATAATAGGGAGAAATTGATTTCCATTTGTACAGAGTTGATGAGTATGATTCAAAAGGATGAATCATACAACCCATATGATGATTCATTTATTTATTCTTTTTACCATAGCCTATCTAGCACTATTACAGGTACTGTCGGTTTGAGGATAGTTGATGGGGATGTTACTATTACTCAGGTTAAGAACATGTTTGGGACCCATTACATAGATAAGAAAGTGGTTAGAGCATATAGGGTCACAAAATGTACAGATCAGTTAGTAGCTCCTTTTATATATCCCAGATGGTTGGCGACCCATCATATGTGGCCCCAAAAGGATGAGGTGCTCTTATATTTCTTCAAACAATTGTTTTTAGAGTTCCATTTAGGGTATGATGTTGATTACATAGATTTACCTCCACATGCTTGTCAGGGTCAGGGGAGACACCAGGATAAGTGTAGATGACCTAATGCACCACAGCCCACTAGTAAGAGGGCATTGGTGGGTCAAAACCTTTGGTTCTTCCAAAAGGTTTGGATACCTACACTAGAGCTAGACAGGTTATTGCTGAGGATGAACACATAGATATGTTTTCAAGCAAATTTCCACCATCGTGACTCAGGTCGATGAGTTGTCATCTGATCATGTGGGTAGGTACATGCTCAAATCTTGGATGAGTGCATGTTTTGATCCTTCTAGTCCATTTTAGGATCCATACATCCAATATGATCTTCCCACTCCATATGAGATATTACGGCTACCAAAGGATCATCTGCGTGACATGAGCTCTAGTTTAGTTGGTGATCTCCTTGCAGCTTACCTGCACATTTCTACAACACATGGGGTTCCTCCATGTGATATTTTTGCATTTGTTTGAGGAGACCAGGCCTCGAGATCCTCCACATGCAGCAGTCAAGGACGAGGAGATGCAGAGGAAGGCACCTCTAGATAGGAGGATGTCTAGATACATCCTATATCTCTACGACAGAGTGTGGATGATCTTACATCACCTTGACAACTTACATAGGCTCCCCTATATCAGACACCTATGACCTCCTGATTTCACACTAGATTCTCAAATTTTCTTATGGATGAGGGCATTGATCCTGAGATAGTATCCTTACATTCTTCTAAGTTATCTAACATTGGACATGCATTACACTAGGTACACTTGAAACCATTTAATTTCAAGATTCAATAACAATCAAGTAATTTTGTATTTAATTTATTTATATAAATTCAATTGATATATATATAAATTTAAATATATATATTTTAAATTAAATTGAACCAAGTACAAGACACTACTAGGGGCACTACATATGGAGATTTAGAGGAGCCTGTTGATCCGATTCATCAGGATATAGAGGTAAAATTTAATTTAATTTATTTTTAAATAGTTTGTTCATTTTAAGCTTGGTCTGGATAAATATAAATAAATTAAATTTGTTTTAAAATTATTATACATATTTGTAAATATACAGACTCAGGTCTAGTGGGATGACGATCCACATAGGCCTGCACAGAGTGGTGATCATGGCAGTTATTGATCTAGATTTACACATGAGAGATCTATATTATATATACGTGCACATCTGATTTACATTGATAGTACTTTGATACATTGATATTTACAGGTCCATTTACATTGTTATGTTGATCTATATATCTAGATATTTGTACATTGTTACATGCATATTTTATGTTGACATCTAGTCATTTACATTGATATATGTACATGTGTTTTTTATGTTGATGCATTGATATTTACAGGTCCATTTACATTGTTATATGTTGATGTTGTACATGTATTTTTTTTATGTTTTATATGTTGATCTATATATAGACATTTGTACATTGTTACATGCATGTTTTATGTTGACATCTAGACATTTACATTGATCTATGTACATGTGTGTTTTTTTACGTTGATACATTGATATATACAGGTCCATTTACATTGTTATATGTTGATGAACTATATGTTAGAATGAATTTAGAATAACTGAGAGGGGAGGGGTGAATCAGTTATCCTTAGGTCTAGATGTAGCAAATAAAAAAAATTTATATTTTAGATCTACTCAGTAGAAGTAGCATATGTCAACAACTTAATCATGCAGTTTACTGTCAATTGAAATTAGCTTGTAGAAACATAACAGTAAAACAAACCATAAACATTCATACAAGTTGACACAAGTACTTAACATGGAAACCCAATATGGGAAAAACCACCAGTAACATGCTACCAAGTTTTCACTCTTCTGAAGTGAGCTCTGTGAGGAGCCAACCCTGTTAAAGGATTTAATCACCCTGTCAGGAGTGGCCTTGTTAGAGGACTTAGAACATTACACCTGAATGTCACCTTGTTAGAGGATTTATACAAATGACTGTTAGGTCAACCTTGTTAAAGTATTTTAACTGATATAATAGTTAGAAAGTAATCAGTAGTTGTGATCTGATACATACAACTTACTTTGCAATTCAGATCCAATTATAGCTCTGATGTTAACTTACTAGATATCCTACATTGTCATTTCAACCTTTTGATCTTCTTGGAAATCCGTCAAGAAATCACACATGACACTCTCTGCTTCTGTATTCAGCATTTTCTGCTAGATCATGCCATACAGTAAATCAACTATGCAAACCTCTTGCATACACATCCACTTCACATTTAGCAGCACACCTCTTGCATACTAAATGAATAACCCCTTGAGGTTATCATATACCTCTTTTTTTAGGTCAGATAAATCTTTTGCCAGTTAAACAAGATTGTAGATCTTAGGTTAGGTCAGATCCAATGGATCATTCCATCTTTGCATTGCATTTACTTCTCCAAAGTAGTCTCTAATTAAATCTTGAAACCATGCATTAATTATAGTTACCCATACATTAAATGAGGTGGATCAATCTTTAATTAACATTACATATCCCAATAAAATTAACTAAGTCGGCCAGAGATCTCAAATCTCATCATTAATGCAATTACTGTAAGTCGGCCAACATCACTGTTTCTACTCAGAAATTTCAATGGTGCTCAACATTGAACAACTTTGCTTGTCATGAATAAGTTTTCTTGACACAAGCAACTTTGCTTGGCACAAGAAACTTTGCTCAACACAGAACAACCAGAAAAACTATCTTTGAAAGATAAACAACTAATTACTTTGCTAGAGTGCCAACTAATCAAGTACCCTTTTATTTGCCTTAACTCAACCATTCACTTGGTATTCTTGTTAAATCTTCTTCATCAACAATAGATATGGTACTCAAATAGATAACAATAGTCTTACCAGTTAAGGATTGACATCAATGACAAAATAACAATTGCTTGCATTGTCACTTTCCAACAATCTCCCTCTTTGGCATTGATGGCAACACAAAATATTAAAATAATGATTTAACAAGCATAGTTACCAACCAATCCAAAAAATTCACCTATGTTCCTTGATATGAATGAATCTTCATTAATGTCTTTAGCTTCATTCTGATTCTTATCTGTAAAACATTTCTCACTCTGTGTCTGTAATCACACTATAATCATTTGTGTCTAATCATCTATAGACTCCCTCTGAGTAGATAATCGCTTAATTGTTTTCAATAGTGACTTTTGCCTCTTTGTAATATTTCCTTCTTGGTAATCTCTTCTTCTAGGCAATCTCTCCCTCTTTATAGGTAATCTCTCCCTCTTTGACAATAATGCCAAAGATGTCGATATCATTATCAAGTAGATATTCAGTATCATTCTGATCCTGTCATCTTGATTATGACTTATTTTTCTTTTCTGTCCTTGTTCATCTTCACAACTTTAGCGAGCATCCTAAAGTGTGACTTACTGTACATCAATGTGTCAAATATTTTGAATGTAATATTTGGTGTAACAGTACCATATAGAACTTAACTAGCCTCAATTAGGGGAATCACCCCAATTTACCTTGTAGATACTCATGAGCATCCTTGGGTAGTGCTTTTGTGAATATGTTTTCTAATTTTTCTTTAGTGTTCACATAATCCAGTCTCACTTCTTTACTCTGAACTAGCTCCCTCAAGTAATGATACTTGATAGCTATATGCTTTGTCTTTGAGTACATAACAGGATTTTTAGAAATATTAAAAGCACTCGTGTTATCACAATATATGACAACTGGGTCAGTGATTTCTTCCTTCATACATTTTAGTAGTATCTTCAACCACACAATGTTAGAATAGTTAACTACTACTGCTACATACTCAGCTTCAGCTATAGATTGTGAGGTGCAATTATATTTCTTGCTTGTCTAGGAGATCAATCTCTTTCCTAAAAGAAATGCTCCACCAGTAGTACTTTTTCCTATCATCAACATTTCCATCCCAGTCAGAGTCAGTGTAAACTTTGAGTTCAAACTTGTCATTGTTTTTGTAGTATAGACTATAGTCATTAGTTCCTTTCAAATATCTTAGAATCCATTTTATTGCCATCATGTGAGTTTCCTTGGGATTAGCAAAAAACATTGCAACAATCCCAACATCTAGGGCAATATCAGGTCTACTGTGTACAACATACTATAGTTTTCCAATCATTGATATGTAGAGTGTTTGGTTCACTTCTTTTGTATCATCATCTTTTGTCAGCTTCTATCCAGTAGCCATGGGTGTACTCACTGGTTTGGATTCTTCCATTCCAAAATTTTTTACTATCTCTTTGATATTTTTAGATTGAGTGATATAGATACCATTCTTCATTTGATAGACTTGTAAACCAACAAAGAATTTTCATCTTTTTTTGCAAATTTTTGACATAACACATCTTGTCCACTAAATATGATGTCATCTACAAAAATTTTAGCTAATCATGTACCTTTTCTTTGCTCTATCTTTAAGTATAGGTTGTTGTTGTCATTGGTTCTTGCAAATCCAATCTTGATCAGATAATTGTGCAATCTCTCATACCATTCTCTTGGCACTTGCTTCAATCCATATAATGCTTTGTCCAATCTACAAACCATATCCCTTTTGTTTGGGTATATAAAACCATTAGCTTGCTCAATATATACTTCTTCTTCCAAGATTCCATTGAGAAATGCAGATTTCACATCCATATGATAAACTTTGAATCCTTTATAGGCTGCATATGCAAGTAAGGTTCTGACACCTTCCAATCTTGCAACTGGGGTGAAGGTTTCACTGTAGTCAATTCCATCCCCCTGTGCATAACCCTTGCATACCAGTCTAGCTTTGTTTCTTGTCACATCTCCATATTCATTCAGTTTGTTCCTGAATACCCACTTTGTGCCAATTACATTGTTACCCTTCAGCCTAGGTACAAGTGTCCAAGTTTTGTTCTTCTCAATTTGTTCAATTTCCTCATTCATTTCTTGTATCCAATCTTCATTTTCTAAAGCATCTTTCACTGTTTTAGGCTCAAATTCACATAACAGACATGTACTATTTTTCAACTTACTTCTTGTCATAACAACAGAATCCTTTGATCCAATGATTTGATCAGAATTGTGATTTCTTCTCACATATTTTGCTAGGGTAGGCTCATTCCTTGCTTTAAGTTCATTGTCTGTATTTAGTTTTGGTTGATTCTGTGACTCGACATCTCCATCAGATAGCTTGGAATTTACTTCTAGTTGCTTGGCAACTCCACATTGTGACTCGACAAGTGCATGTTGTTGTTTAGGAGAAGTCTCAGGTAGTGAATTAGAATCTTCCTCATCAAGATATACGAATTATCTATAGCTTTCAGGCTCTTATGTAATTTCAACTTCATTTCTTTCTACAAACTCATCAATTCTTACATTTGCACTTTCAACAATTTTGTTAGTATTAGAATTCAAACATTTGTATGCTTTGATTTTCATTGAATAACCAAGGAATATGCCGTCTTCACCTTTAGCATCTATTTTTCCATTTCTGTTGTCTTTCAATATAAAAAATTTACTTCCAAATACTTTAAAATACTTTACACTAGGTGCATAACCATACCAAAGTTCATAAGGTGTAGCAACTGTACCTTTCTTGACTTGAACTCTATTCAGTGTATAGACTGTAGTACTTACAGCTTCTTTCCAATATTTCTATGCAACATTTCTCTCCATCATTAGTGTTTTAGCACAATCCATGATAGATCTGTTCCTTCGTTCAACAATACCATTTTGTGGAGGAGTCCTGGGTGCAGACATCTATCTCTTTATGCCTTAGTCATTACAGAGCCTGTTAAACTCATTAGAAATAAACTCTCCACCTCTGTCAAATCTTAAGAATTTCAAACTTTTGCCTGTTTTCTTTTCAACTTTAGCTAAGTACCATTTAAATAACTGGAATGCATAAGGTTTTTCCTTAAGAAATATTAAAATCATCATCCTTGAATAATCATCAACAAATAGAATAAATTATCTAGCACCATAATAGGTTCTTTCTCCAATGGGACCATAGAGATCAGTATGGACCAATTCCAGAATTTCCTCTGATATGTGTGTTTTAATTTTGAAAGTAGACTTAGTCATCTTTCCTAGTTGACATTGTTTACACATAGCATTCTCAGGTTTCTTTAACTTAGGTAGCCCTCTAACCTTTTTCAATTTACTTATGCTTACCAAGTTATCAAAGTTTACATGACACAACCTCTTATGCCATAACCAAACATCATTGTACTATGCAAACAAACATGTTTCTTCAGATAAGTCCAAATAAAATAAGTTACCTTTAGTCTGATCACCACTTCCAACTAATTCTCTAGTAGAATCATAGATCTTTGCTTTTCTGTGATGGAATTCAACTTTGTAACCAGAAGTGTTTAGCTGTGCAACACTCAAAAAATTATATTTAAGATCATCAACCCAATACACATAATCACATCTAATTTTTTCAGTCAGGTTAATCAATCCTTTACCTTTGATAAGACATGGTGCATCATTTCCAAATTTTACATATCCTCTTTTACATTGGTTTAGGGTTTCAAACTTATCTTTTTCACCAATCATATGATGGGAATAACCACTGTCAAGGATCCAATGATCATTTTTACTCATATAAGAGATTAGTGTAGTTTTCTCATCATCATCAGAATCTTCTTTCATTGCAACATAAACAAATTCTATATCATTATCATTAGAATTATCAGTGTCATTGTCAGAAGTTTATTCAGCAATATAACAAGATTTCTTACATTTGTCTTTGTAGTCCTTATGTTTCCTGAAGTCTCGATCATCCTTTCTGTCTTTGTATTATTTATATTTGTTGTCCTTTCTTTCATCTTTTTCTTTTTTGTCAGGACATCTAGCAGCTATATGACCAATTTTATTGCATGAAAAAAAAATAATAGGAAGTTTACCTCTGTATTTTCCTTTTCCTCTGGAAAGCCTTTTTTTCATAAGTGCTTCAAGTTCTTCAAGATCATCATCAGAAATGTCACTGTCACTATCCACATGTTTCTTTCCTTTCTTAGATTTATTGAGAACCAGCTGTGATCTAAAAGCAGAATCAATCCCTTCTGGATTATAGTTATCATAATTTGACATTTCAAATGCAGTGGGTCTCCCTATCAGATTTTCCAGATTCAGATTATTGTTAGGAGTACATCTCAATTCTTGAATTGTAAAAACTCTAATAGCATATATAGGAAGTAAATTTCACAGTACCTTGTTCATAATGGTGTTCTCATCAATTGTTCTATTAGCCCCTCTATTGGCATTTACAACTTATTTTACTCTACCATAGTACTGAATAACATTTTTACCTTCTTGCATTTTCATCTCATCAAACTTACCTCTTATACTTTTTGATTTAGCTCTCAGCACATTTGTGTCTCCACCATAGATAGTTGCAAGTTTGTCCCACATCTACTTTGCATTTGTGCATCTCTTTATATCATCAAACTCTGAATAGATCAATGAGGATACGATCTCCAACATTGGTTGATTGTGCTCTTGTTTTTCTTTTAGTTGTGCAGCTGTGAGAGGAACAGTAGGTGGTACATAGGCATTTTCAATAAGTCACTTTGCATCATCTCCAATACCAGCCAAATGCAGTTTCATCAAACTCTGCCATGCAGGGAAGTTATCTTTGTTCAGCTTAGGAACCTCCTTCTTATACATCTTGATCCTTTCGCTCCAAGTACCTTCAAACTATTTTCAGGAGACCAAAGCTCTAATACCAATTGTTAGAATGAATTTAGAATAACTAAGAGGGGAGGGGTGAATCAGTTATCCTCAGGTCTAGATGTAGAAAATAAAAACTTTCTGTATTTCAGATCTACTTGGTAGCAGTAGCATATGTCAACAACTTAATCATGTAGTTTACTGTTAATTGAAATTAGGTTAAAGAAACATAATATTAAAACAAACCATAATAATTCATACAATTTGAAACAAGTATTTAACATGGAAACTCAATATGGGAAAAACCACCAGTAACATACTACCAAGTTTTCACTCTTCTAAAGTGAGCTCTGTGAGGAGCCAACCCTGTTAAAGGTTACAATAACACACTGCTAGGTGTGACCTGGTTAAAGGATTTAATCACCCTATCAGGAGTGGCCTTGTTAGAGGACTTAGAAAATT
>MU227431.1:159343-232919 GCA_018584345.1 Thuja plicata
CAGTCATATCAGCCTGCCAGTGAAGTTTCATGGCTAGATCAGGTCTAGTTTTGAAGATATTGAAAAATTTTGGTATTGAAAACAGGGTACAGAAACTTCGAGCTCAGTTTTGAAGGCTTTAGAGGCCTCGGATGAGGTCGAAGCTTGGGCTCGATGATGCTTGCATATCGAGCTATTGTAGAGCGCTTCGTGGCATTTTCGAAATGGGGTTATAATAGTCAATCGGGTCAACTGGTGATGACTTATGGTCTCCGAAAGTTGGGCCACCTGAAATAGCAGAAAATAAATTTTCCTTCAAAATTTTCGAGTTTCAAAATTTATTTTGAGCCGACTTTGATGTATTAAAATGAAAAATAAAATAATTCTAAGTTTGGTCGGCCCTAAGGGCTAAATTTCTGGAACCTTCTCGGGCAGTGGAAATTGCCTATATAAAGAAGGCCCGTAGTGTTGTCTTAGGAGTTCGGGGCAGTTCTGGGTGGATCGAAGTAATAATTCGAGGCTTTGTCCTACAGAATATTGTAAGTGAAATGCCCATGTGGCTTTGCATATGGTAATTCTGAAAGTTTGTAATTCCACATTTGTGGAGATAATAAGAAGCCCATTTTCTGTTCTTGCAAATTGTTGTTGTTTCTCTATTTGTGTTATGTGTTTGTGGCATTAAGGGGAGCACCCTTCATCAATCATCATTGGTGTTTTTAGGATGCTTGGGATGGCTATAAAGATTTTTTCTTTCACCGACAGATATCGGTGTTCTGTCATGACAAATTTATAACTTTGCTTCCTTACCGACGGGTGTTGGGTTACATTAGCAACTTAGCCATTTTATGTGTTGACCAAAAATTCTTGGTAAATGTAGACAACTCATCCTTTATATTCACTGATGATTTTTAGTATGTGTATACTGATGGGGTTGTTTTCTTAGAATTGTAACAAGTAACATAATATGCATCTTTATTCATGCAAATTTTGACTCTATATCAATTTTTATAATGAAACTAATGCAAAATATGACTTGGTGTAGTGCAGTTCCATACTTTCTTATTTAGCTTAAGGCGGGATGGTGATGTCACCAATTCCATTGGATGGGGTGTCACCATTTGCATTGCTTGGTCCAACTTCATCATTTCTTGAAGCTTTTCTCCATATTTTGTCTCTAGCCCTCTCGATATCTTCAATGGTGTTTTCAATGGGATATATGCTTGTCTCTGTCATTCGATCTTTGCAGTCTCTCTTGAGATGACCAACTTTGTGACAGTGTAAGCATGCCATTCCGGGGTTTTTCCAGCCTCTAAAACTTTTGGTCCATGCCCTCATGTAGTTTGCATCAATGTGACCATATCTACCATATGCTGTACAATAATTCCAAGTACTGTAGTCCCATACATATTTATCATCGATTCTCTTTGGTTGATAGAGATTTTCTTGACCTTTAGGCTTCCATGCTTGCTTTTTCTTTTTCTAGCATTCATTAGTTGTGTGCCCATTACTCTTTCATGTAGGACACTATTTGTCCATGTAGGTTTCCTTCTTTGGTTGTTCCATCTTAGACTTACATTCATATGCTTTATGTCCTTTCTTGTTACATTTATAGAAAAATCCTATGAATGAAGATGTAGATTTAGGAATACCTTTCATTTTACCTCTACATACATTTGATGTGTGGCCTTTCTTTTCATAGTGTTTTCATGTTAGCTTTCTTGGTCTTGGATTTTCATAG
Source organism: Thuja plicata (assembly GCA_018584345.1). Lineage (NCBI taxonomy): Eukaryota > Viridiplantae > Streptophyta > Pinopsida > Cupressales > Cupressaceae > Thuja > Thuja plicata. The sequence goes on from MU227431.1 coordinate 161,061, forward strand.
ACATTCTTTGGTTTGGCTTGATTTGATGATTCTCCTTTTTTGGTAAAGCCTAGACCGTTGTTGTTGTTGACTCTTCATTGTCTTTAAATAAAATCATCCATTCTTTTATTTCTCTCTTCAGCCTTTCTGATAACTTCATTATGGTGTTGCTGAATTCTAACCTCATTCTTTAGTTTTTCATTTGCTTTTCTTAGTTCATTGATATCGTGTACTCTTTCAATGAGCTCTATATTTATTATATTTGCTTCTTGACTCATTAGAGTAATTTGATTTGTGATCTCATGGTGATGCTCAACATGTCTTTGAATTTCTAACTCCTTCTCTTGTATTTTCTCTATAATCTACCTTCTATCATCAATAGCTATTGTTCTTTCTATTTTAGCTTGTCTAGCAGAACTCATTACATCAATCATTCTTACCATCTGGGTCTCTTAACCGATTTGCAACATCTTTATTTGTTCTATGTGATGATGATTGATCTCCTTTAGATTTGTGATGTTCTCTTCTGATGTGTCTGATGAATTACTTGTATTTGATCCTGAAGATTCAGAGAAATCTAGAATCTCTTCTTCTTGATAATATTTTTCATTGCTCCAAGTTGCCATACATTTTCTCTCATCCAACAACTCTCTCATCTTGATTCTCGCTTCTTTATACTATTCATAGAACATTTGTATCTCAAGATTTTTATTCTCAATATTCTTATCAAGTTTGTACTTCTCCATTATATGATCTTTGCTCTTAAGCCTTTAAGATTTCCAAGAAGAGAGTTAGATCTAATACTAATTTTTGGGATTAATGGGAAGTATTACTGAGAGGGGAAGGGTGAATTAGTACCTCTAAAAATTTTAACTCTTTTCACCATTCATCATCAGTAATAATTATTTACTGTATTACTGACCATTTTTGATGTTATTTCTTATACATGTAGTATTAATTCATAATCTTTAATTATTTGCAACATTCATAGAAACATTCATGAAATTAATAAAAACATAACACAAGATATGATATCACAGAAAACTCCTGTTATGAAGTAAAAACTGTGGTGGGGACGGCACCCAAAAAACTTCACTAGCTGTAGAATGGAAGGGAGCTGGTAAAGGCTTAAAATTGATCACTTCTGATGATCTACCCTATTAGGAGTATTAAAGTGGAGACCTATTAAGATCTACTTTGTTAAGAGATTTAGCAACACTAATTTAAGTGTACACTCAATTAAGAGATTTACAATAAGGTTGTTAGGTCCACCTTTCCTGAAAGGATTTCTTAAGTGTGCTACACTTGTTACAATGAGTACAATATATTTGACCTAACCATATGCAATCTATAATTTCTGATCACAGATCCATTATAGCTCTCATAATATAAATATCACGTATAGTGACTGATTAATACCTTTTCTTTGCTCATCAGTAGCCTGTATTCTATTTTTGAAACTGGATTGATCTGTTTCTGTTCTTCTGCATGAAATCTCTTTTCTGGTCCTTAGATGCTCTTAGTGTCTACAATCATCATTGAAAAACATCTTCACAATAGATTGAGAATCTATTTATACATGTATTTGACCTATTCTAGAATCACACATTACAAAGTTAACTCTAGATCAAAGGTTTACAACTTGACCTTGATCTGTTAGTTTGCATGTTTTAAATCAGTTAAAATAATTAAAAAAATAATAATTAAATTGATTCCTCTGCACACAATGGATTTAAAACAAATCAAGAAGATAAATATACAAGTTCAGTGTTTTATCTGATGTGAAAAGTCATATCCACTTTTTGCGGCATGTAACTGACTGTCGGTTCTTGGTCGTCAGGTTGAACTGAAAGTCTGTCAGTGTTCCTTTGTTCAACTGATCATCAGCTTCCCTTCATCTGTCAGGTTCCTCTCTTTGTTTTTTCATCAGGTTGCACTATTGTTACTCATCAGGTTCCTTTATCCTTTTTTTCATCGGGTAACACTGAATAGTGTTTTTGAGGATGCTTTGAACTTGGCAGTATTGGGTAACCTTGGCATCGGGTAGTGTTGTGCCCTGTTTGTCGATGTAGTGTAAACCGATGGTGTGGATCATGTTTTTCCTTGTGTATAATAACGGAAAAATATAATGCCTTCAGATTCATACTTATATGAGCTTTTTCTAGAATCATATATTTTCTTATCCTTATAAATTGTATCTTTAAATGTAGTTTCAACCTTAGGAATAATATAATCAAATTCTCTCATTTTAAAAGAAGATAACTTACCAATCAATGAATCTCTTGTCATAGGTACCATGGTTTTTTTTTCTTCAATAGAAACCTTATTTTTACTGTAAACAGGAGGCAAAGATCTCAAGATCTTAGAAACAATTTCATTCTCATCCAAGGTTCCACCAGTGCATCTAATTGCATAAAAAAGTTTGGTGATCTTATTCACATAAGCAGTAATGTTTTCATCTTTAATAACTCATATTTTCCATTTAGAATTTGCATCTTAGCTTGCTTCACAAATTCATCTCTTTCATATAGTGTCTCCAAATGTTTCCATAAATCATGTGAAGTCTCTAATCCTATAATGTTTATGCATTCAACATATCATAATGCACTCAACAAAGCTTATTTTTCTTTCATATTTTTTTTGAATTCTTTCTTCTCATCTACAATCGTAGTAGAAAGATTAGCTAGTGGCTTGTAATATTTCTTTGTAACAGCCCAATGTTCTTCACCGAGACATATCAAGTGTGTAATCATATGGTCCTTCCATATAGCATAGTTTGTTCCATCAAATCCTATACTCTCCTTAAACATTGACATCCCAGGTCTCCTCAAGCAATAAATTTTCACCAAGAGGACACTAGCTCTGGTACTAATTGTTAGGATAAATGTAACACACACAACTGAGAGGGGAGCTTAATTAGTAGTGTCCAAAAACTAAAGACCTTTAACCAGATTACCAACTTAAGCACTGATCAAAAAGATAAACATGAATGTAGGAGAATAATACATGAATCAACACATAACACCAATATTTTTGACATACAAGCCTTGCTAGGGGAAAAACCAGGGTGAGGATGAAATTCACAAGATGAATGTGCTATGTTAAAATCACTATACCATGTTAGGAGTATTGCAAAGGGGAATGCACATGTATTCAGACAAACTTCTTAGATCTCACTGCTTAAATATAAAAAAGATGTCAATTCCAATGAAGGCTCATTGCCTTACAACTATCTCTGATCTCAAATCATAAAGGACATATTGTCCAAGCTGACAAACTGACAAAAAGATCTATGATATTCCAAAATAGCTCCAATGAAGTGAAACAATTCTCTACCTCAATTGTAGATTCCACTCACACCTCTTCTCTTAGGATCTCATTATTTCTCATACATCCACATGCTCTTCCATACATTTTCTATTACAAATGACTACATATTTATATGCATTACAACAATTCATCTGAACTAGGTTGGCCAAGGACCTAATTACAAACTATTTATTCAATACAACTCAATACTCAATGTGAAATATTAAATATTGGCTAATACATAGTAATGATCCATAATAATATCCTGAAACACACTCCAGATCCATAAATCACACCATGATCCATTGCAACACGCTACACCACAAAGTCATCCCATAACAATAAGAACATCAACACATTATATAAAAATATGTTATTCTGATTACATAATCCAACATGATCCACCAACATAAATACAAAACAATCAAGAAACATGAAATACCATAACATCAAAAAGAACAAGTTTGTCTCATAAATTATACTCATCTATGCACTGTTCCTTAGGAACACTAATTAGAAACCACTATCATAAAATAAAATAATATTTCCAGAATCCAAATCATGAACCACTTGAACTGAGGACACATATCTGATTATTTAACTCACCACCCTCTTGGTAACAAATACTATTATATAACCAATCCACACTGATCCAAGAAATGAAACACTGTCTCTGAAAAAATAACCAAATAATAGTCTTTGATAAATCCTTCATAGCTCACTAAAATCATCACACGAACCTCTTCCACTTGAACTAAATTAAATAAAGACATCGCCAAACACATTACAATCATAACATCATTTTATATTCAACATAGTATCCATACCACATAAATAATCTCATTGAACATCTCAAGAACATTGTCACCATTAGTAGGAATATGTCTACATTAATGACAAAGAATTAAGGCTAGCACATATATGCACAATATGAACAATATCTCAATAGAACCATGACACACTGTCTATTTTTATCCTATACCAAGCCTTTCTATTAAAGAAGTCCTTCCACAGTACCTAAGATTAGTTTGTCATTGATATTTATCAGACATACTAGGTGTGTGGCAGTAACATAGTCCATAAAATATACTTTAGCCTTTTTTGTCATAATCCTCACTACTGTATCCATGACAAGCTATCCCTACACTACTAAGAACAATAATGACTAATAATCTATGTAGAATACTACTTTTGGAATAATTTTATAAAGGTTGTGATCTCTTTTTATAGTCATCCACAGTTGTTCACATGTACAAACCTTTATTGTTGTTGGAAAGATCTCACGTGGAGTAAATCTTGTCATACCAATATATGTTTGCCAAGATTGTCATTCCTTGGGTGGACAATAAATTCACATGATTTAGTTTCTTTATAGCATGGATGATAAAGTTTTTGTACACTTTGTTTTTGGAAAAGAATTAAATGAATTTATTTCACTATTTATAGAATAATATTACATTTGATATTGTTAAGATGCTAACTCATAAACCAAGAGAGTATATCTATTACATGTCTCATCATTTGTAGGTGTAGGTGACATAATTACTCATTAATTACATGTATGAGCTAGTGCTTGGATAATATTCAAACTCGTATAAGTGAAAAATCTAAAAGGCATCTCCTAGTACCACCTTGATTTCCAAACTTGCAAGTGACTTCACTTTCAGCATCGCAAAAGGAAAAAGTTTAAATTAGAAATAAATACAAGTTCTAAACAATTTAGGTTATGTTAGTATGTCTACCAGGGGTCTAGCTAGAAATTGACATATACTTGTGAAAACCAAGGTCATATCTTTATCAGGACTATGGATGTCTATCTAAGTGATATCCTTATCAAGATATACCTTTTTGGATGTGGGAGATCATTTAACTGTGTATCTTAATTCAGGGATGAACTTCATTTAGACTACCTCAAAATAGAAAGGATTTAAACACATGCACACACCAAAATGAATGTTTGATTCAAATCATATAATGAGATAGTGTATACCTAGTCTATTGGTTAGATGTTTTGCATGTTGGTATATTAATTTTAATACTACTTAGTAAGATGGTGAATTTTATGTACTTCTTCCACTATTATGGATCAATTTTAAGTCCCTTTATCATTCTTTGTTTGATATGCAATCTCAATTCCTTTTTCAATCTCCACCAACATTCTGGGGTCTTGATTGTACATGGTCCATTCTTTTTTATTTCCATTCACATCCATGTGCTCCTCATGCTTTTCCCCTATTGTGAATGTCTAGTTTCCTTCTATTGAAAAATTTTCTTTTCATTTCACCAAACTTTCCTTTGAGATTACGTATGTTAGTAAATTTTCTAATAATAGGAGATTGTGGAAAACAATCCTTCCCTCAAGCTCAATGTTGAGATCTCATCTGATATAATAGATGCAAGATAATAAAGTTTGAGAAAACCAATAGATAACTCTCTAAACTGTAAGGATAGAGTCCTCGAATTTCTACCATGCAAGCAAGGTTTCCCTATGAGTCACCAAACTTTGTACTATGCCCACAATGATCAACTTCCCTAACCTTAATTATTTTTCATTAATTTCATTCTCATCCATTATTCCTGTAAATGAATCACCAAGTTGATGCCTATCATTTCTTTAATGCACTCCTTTGCGATGCTCATCATGAACCAATTCACTGATTGATGTCTCTTTTCCACATGGAATTATCATGCATATTCTACCTGAATCCAAGAAAGGAGCCTCAAAAACTCCTATCACTATGACACATGGCTTAACCAAAGCCATACCATTCAAATGTCAAGTGGGACACACATTACTACATTTTGATCACCACATGTTCATTCTGAGGGATATCCCAATGAATATTATATCCTATTCAGGAAAACACCACCATGCAATTAATAAATAATAAAAACAATGAGTGGAGATTAACTCTCTTCCCCACAATAGTGAAACAGTTTAAAAGGAAGGACAACTAGCACCCATGCTCTAAAGTAGTAACAATTAATGATGAAAATTCTCAACATGAGAATATATTTTGTGGGAAATCACCATAATCATGGGCAGCATGTTTTCTTCCTAATTCATAGGGGAATAGTCTATAAAACCCTAGAGTCTGTAGTGTAAAAAAGTATTGGATAATTCATAATTTCTAGTTTAGATTTTTGACATTATTGAGAAGTCTTTCGAGCCTTAGAGCCAATTGTTTATTGTTCTTGGATGTATTTTGTAACATTTGTAATTTTTGGCTTGATATTCAACCTTATCATATTTTCTCTTAATAAAATATAGATGCTATGCATGTTTCACATTCCTTGTTTTGTTAATCAATATGTTTTATTTTTATTTCATTTGTGTCATATCTAATTTATTTATGTCAGCCTTTTTGTCTTCCACATATTCATAGATTTAATGAATCATGTAGTTGTCTTTCTCTTTCATTTTTTGTAATATGAGTGATGAACTGTATCAATTATAGTTTGTGTCCTAGACTCGCAAACTTTAGTGTCCTAAATCTACACCCCTGCATTTATGACACTCATGCATTGAACCCTATTTATTTTCAACCAAGGACCATGATCAAATGCTCATATTTTGACACCATATCACTAAAAAACCCAACATCTATGACCTCTCCTTCAAATTTGAGCCTCACACAATCAAACATGAGCACGATGTGCACTCGTCCCTATAGAAAATTAAAAATTTAAATATTCAATTTCACCTCTTACTTGTGTCATTTCTCTTAAACATATAGGAAATTCCCATTTATGATCATAAAACATAGGATTTGACTCATTTTTCTCTCTCAAATCCAAGAAACTATCTATGGCCTTCCATGTGTATATGTGAAAATGGGTACATGTTCCTACAGACACAAACACACACACTTCAATAGATCATTGCATGGTTAGCGGGTTAGAAAACATGAAATGAGAATGCAGTAAACTACACTAACCTAAATTGATCCATTTCCTTCTAGTAGGTAGGAGTATGATTTTTCTCTCAAGTCATTGCAAACTCAGTGACGACACCAATATCCTAAATGAAAGATTTAAAAGCTATATGATTGATCTAAAATGATATCCAAATGTATTTTGTGGTTAATCCAATCTAATTAGATTTTTTTTAGAAGCACCAAATTGAATGTGAAAGATTCATTTTAAAGCACCAAATTCAAATATGCTCTAAAATTAAGATTTGCATGCTTAAACAAATTAAACAAAGCTAATTAAAATAAGAGATAAAATGTAAGAATTCTTAAAATGCTTTGAGAGTAAAATGCAGTATAATAACAATAATGAAAAAGTTAGGATCCTTTGTGAAGGAAATGAGTTTCTCTTTTATATAAATCTCTCTCGAATCGACGGTCGAGATCGAAAGCAAAGAGTGGCCTAGATTCGATTGAAGAAGCACAATCCATGTGCAAGCAATGTGATTGGTCAAAAGATTTAGTTGACTGAATTGACTGATCAATTATTTTGGAAACTTCCAAAATCAATTCTCAGTTAACTGAAATATTTCCAAAATGATAAATAGTGGAGAATTAGTTAACTGACTAGAACTAGATTGTTTCCAATTTGATAAGAGGTTAACTAGATTTGATGATTTCATATGCATTTTTAATAATTTAAATGATTTTGAGTTCATATTTGTTTTTATTAATTAATTTAATTCCCTTTTTTGATTTAATTGACAATTTTGTAATTTTATTTAATTAATATATTAGAATATCAATAAATAATTAGCATAAGGTTTATTTTCGAGTGTATTATGATTTTAGGAATTAATTAGTAAATAAAGTATGATGATTGATTAGGACCTAGGGTTTAGGTCAGATTAGCTTGAATTTGAGAGATTGAGGAATTGCCTATTTGATTTAGGACTTAAGGTTTATCAAGATTAGGGTTTCTTGATTAATTATTGAGATTGGGGGTCTATGGTTTAGATGACCATTTTTATGTGATTACATTTTCCCCTCTTTGAATTGATGTGCGATTAGTGCATTAATACAAAGACTTGTTATTGAATAGATCAAGAATAGTTTGATTTGAAGTGATGAAACCATTCTTGAGAAGAGAGAATCAACTCAGCTTGATTGAAGGAAGATTGATCAAAATATATAAAACATAATGCTCAGTTTGATTTGAAGTGATGAAACTAAACATCTATCAAGAACTCTTAAACCTTTTGATTAGTTTTACTGAATAATCAGTTTGATTTGGAGCAATGAAACTGATTACTGTTAAGAGATTTGATTAGCAAGAAAATTGACTTGATATGAAGCAATGAAGCCAATTTGATCAATGTATTTGGTTTCAATAATGAATAGCTCGTATAAGACCAATATTGTTTGATTTTGAGTGTATTCATCATTGTATAAGACCATTTTTTAGGTTGCCTTTGATTTAAGATGATCTCAACTTGATTTGAAGTGATGAAGCTGAGATGCCCCAAGCAATGGGGTATTGATTAAGGATGTGATCACTGGAATGTTGATGTCCTGATCCTGCCCCATCAGTAGAAAAAATCAAAATATGGCTAGATGCCCCAGTGATGAGAAGCAATTTGATTGATAACATGAGGTAAGAAGAAGCTGATCTTATTAGAAATAGAACCCACATGGTTAGGAAAAAACATGTACTTGATGGGAGGTCATGTTTGACCGAGATTGACCAAAAGTATGATACATGGATTGATTAGAAGAAAATAATGAGAGATTTCCATTGGTTGTGCAAGCGGTTAGCTCCAGTTGAATGAAAAAATCAAATGTCAGATTTAAATTTTGATCCTCAAAATATAATCAGGATAATCAAATTAGTGAGGGGTGTCATGTTCATGCACAACTGACCACATGACGATGAGAAGATTGATTGATTGGAGTCTCAGATCCTTCACATTGGAGAAAGATAGATTTATTATACTGATTTAAACACTACGCAGACGCAGATGCAGATGTAAGACTAATATGAATACAACCTAGTGTTGAAATTTTTCATCATCAAGCATTTTTGGAACATCGGAGTTGATACAATACTTACTAGTGCCACTGTGAACATAATAATATGAATATGACTTTCATCGGATAAGATATAGGAAAGCAACATAAGTATTGAGGCATAATAGCCAAGATGACTTGAACGTTGTTTCGAGTTGATGTTGTAAGAGTGTACCAGTATCGAGGCATTCAAAGCCAAGATAACCATGAGTGTGATCTTGCATAAACAAACAGAGCAATAACAATCAAGGAGATGGTTCCACCCTCACCTTGGCATACAAATAAATAGTATCAAGGGATGTGGGGCTTTTTGGCCTTAGTGCAGGAGCTCTTATCACATACACCCTGATTATTTGACGTTGTTGATCTTTGAGACCACACCAACAAGCAGTAGACAAAGAAAATATTTATGGAAATTCAATGAAAATAGTAAGCATACAAATAGAAGTTCAACATATCTCAGCCAGTTTCAAAGTTTTCAGATGTGTATATGTATTAGGTTTTGAGAAACATCATCGTGCTTGTGAGCGAGATGTGTTTGATTTCTATCGATATTTTTTTTACATTTGCGATATTGAATGTGTGTTAAGAAACACAGATGTGTCCAAAGAGAGTGTTAAGAACACTTTGATTAGGGTGTTGAGAAACACCTATTTACATCAGTAGCGAGATGTCCTTCATAAATGACAAGATTACTGACTATGGTGTAATCCAAAGATGTGATCTGATTTGGGGACCCATGCCCCTAGTAGCAAATGGTGATGAATGAATTGAATCATACTATGAGGAAAAAGCTGATTCGATTGCCGCCTAGTTATGAATCTGTATCAGTTTCAAGCCAAGAGGGTTCTCAGAAGAACCAAAGTGTCACGAAAGTGACTGAAAGATATGTACAAATTGAATCAAAGGATTGATGCCAAGACTAAGAATTGATAGATGGAGCATTGAGTACAAGAGGCATCTATTTACCAGGTTTTCACCTACTTGGCAGAGATACTATTTGGAAAAAAATTGACTTGATTTGAAGTGATGAAGCCAATTTGATCAATGTGCCTAGTTTTAGAAATGAATGACTCATCTAAGATTGATCTGTCTGATTTTGAGTGTATCCATCAATGTATAAGACAATTGATTGGGTTGCTTTTGATTTATGATAATCTTAACTTGATGTGATGTGGTGAAGCTGAGATGCCCAAAGTGATGGGGTTTTTCCTGATGATGTGATCATTGAAAACCTGGTAAGCATTTCTGTGTTAACATCCTTTTTTTGTTATTTTTCAATTTTTTTTTTGTATTTTTCCTTTTTTTTATTTTTTTGATTGATGCATCAAGGCACCTGTTGCTAGGTTTTCACCAAGATGATCATTTTTTAGGAATTTTTATAATTTTGATAATTTTTAGAGATTACCTGTTCTCAAGAAAGATCACATTGGTTTTCCCCCAATGTCTAGCAAGGTAGAGAACATTGTAGATGGATTAGAAAGATGATGGATGAGGTGATTAGACAATTATGGATGAAGAGGGTGAATGCACCCCTCAAGGATAGTCTCCTCAAGATTACCCAAGCTAGGGAAAATTAATATAGAAATGTAGGCTCATGGAGTGGTGCTAGATAGAATATAGGATAATAGCTTGATGTCATAACAAGCATGTGGTCCAAAAGAAGACATGTCAAGAGACTTTTTGAGAAACTCTTTTACATTTTTTGTTATTCATTTTGATCAAGACCAAGGGGTTAATTAGATAGGATAACATGATCAAGATAAGGGGTGATGGAGTTATAAGTGGTTGGTTTTGATTACGGAAGGAATGCTCAGAGATAGGAAGAATAGGCTTGCGATAAGAAAGAAAATGATAGGGTACCATGGATGAGAGCAAGTGAGTAAGATGATGGAAAGGATAATGGATGTCAAGATACATGATGCTCATGGATAGGCTCAACCTTGTTAAGATCACTGGAAGGAACATGGATGCTCATGGACTACCTATATGTAAGATATGGTGGGTAAGATGACATGGAAGGAACTATGTATGATGCCTATTTTCCAGGTTTTCATCATGGTACTTGTCCAAGGCACCACAAGAAGCGGTTTTCACCATAGGAAGGATTGATGCCTGTTTACTAGGTTTTCACCAAGGCACTTTTTTTTTATTGTACTTTTTATTTTATGAAGGAATTTAAGCTTCTCACTCTTTTGATAGTGCTTGTTTGAAGGATATGTTTTGATAGGCCAATGTCGTTGAAAGTGTGATCAAAGATTATGATAGGGTGATGGTAGTGAATGAATGATATGAATGATAGGGAAGATGGTAGCCAAGGATTTATTTGATGGATTGGATAAGAGGGATGGAAGGATATGGGATGGATGGGTAGGTGGTAGGATATTGGATAGGGTATGGTGATAAGATCAGCATTGACACACCCCTTGAAGGGAAGTGGAAAAATGGAGGTAAAGTGGATGGAATAGCTTGAGGTTTTGATGTATGAGTGGATATGTTTCTTGGTACACAAGGACCCAAGATGGATGAAGAAGGTGGTGAAGTATTCAAGGTAATGGATTTTGGGACATGAGGACCCAAAATAGAGTTAAAATATGGGAGATGTTTAAACGGAGATGAAGTGGAAGACTTTTGAAGCTTGAATGCCAACTCTGACTTTTCCTTTTTGTTCAAGCCTTTTAAGAGAGAGTTGGGAATCCACATAAATTTTGATTTTTGTTTTGTATCCAAGTCCTTATAAGAGACTTGGGAATCCACATAGCTTTTGATTTTCCTTTTCTTTTAGATGATTTAAAATGCAATTCTTCCATAATGGATTTAGGAACCCATATTTTCTTTGATTTTATTCTTTTCTTAGTGGATTTAGAATGCAATTATTCCCTGATGGATTTAGGAACCCATATTTTCTTTGATATTATTCCTTGCTCAGTGGACCTTTGTGGTCTCTTAAATATTTCATTTTTCTTTGTAGTCACATGTCGATTATATTTGCATAGTGATATTCATATGTACGTGGATTCTTGAATTTCTAATTTCTTCGTTGCACATCCAAATTGCTTCCAAAAGACTTGGGAATTGTGGATGTATAGGGCTGATAGGGATGGTTCATATGGATTGGTTGATAAGGAGAGTTTAAGGATGCATGTATTTATTGATCTTGATAGGGAATATGATAAGTGGATGACAATATAGTAGTGATAGGCATGGTGGATGGAGGGATATAAGGACCCAATATAGATGGAAGGTTTGACAGTTTTAGCTTTGTGATATAAGGACCAAGGATGGATTTGGAGGATAGTGAAGGATGATTCTTACGTTTGAATGGAGGGAGATAAGGTGTTGAAGGGATATCAAAATATTTATAGTGAGCTGCATTTCCAAGGATCACATCATTTGAATTCATCTCTATATCAATAGGTGCATGAGTAAATTTGATAGGAGCAACCGAAGCTTGAGGGGATTTATTGTTCTGCAAGGGATTTTGAGAAATAATGGTTTTTGGATATGGAAGGATATGAAAAGGGGATGATGAGATGTTCTAATCTTGACAAAGATCTTTAGATAGTGTATAAAGGGTTCTTTTCTCTTGATTTTCAATAGGTTCCTTAGAAATGGTGTAAAGGATATATTGATATTGCTTGGGAGATAGAGAGCTATGTTCTTGGAAGAAATGGAAGGGGATGATAAAATCATCATGACACTATTGAGATATGTGACTTTGGTCAATAGTTGGATAAATATGGATGGTGTCTTGATCTTTATCATTATTGATATTAGTTTTTGCATACTATGGATTTCACTCTTGACATGGAGCCACTTCTAAGGATGAGGTAGGAGTTTTAATCTACATATGGGATTCTTGACTGGTTGATGGAGTATCATTTTGAGTAGGAATGATAAGTGTTGAAGCACATGGATGCTTTGGGTCTATGATATTTGAAGCCTAAGAAAGACTTGCAGTCGTATGTTGATTAGCTTGGATCTCTTTTAGAGATAAGTCCTTGAGGGTAGACATAGTTATCATTAGGCTAATTCTTTGATAGAGATGGTGTGGATGGTTTTGAAGATTTTGGAGATGGAGGAATGGTGGAAGAAGTATATGTGATATATGAACCATTGCTAGACATGGATTCTTGATATTGATCATGCTTGAGATTACAGAAATTAGTAGGATTTTCCACTTTAAAAATGCCATCATCTATGAGATCTTGGATTTTATGTTTTAACTCCATGAAAGATAAAGTTTTATTCTCATTGTGTCGATGACATGCATAGTAGGTACTCAAGAATCTCAATCCACGTGATGTGGCTTGAGGCAATGTGATTAGATTATACTCAAGAAGTTCTTCCAATGCTAATTTATAAGATTTTCCCAAAGGAGTAAAGTACCTCATGCATTTAACCCAATGTTTTTATTTCATGAGGTTACTAATCCCTTTGGAGGTAGACTTCTTGATGTGTTCAGCAGCTTGTAAGGCTTTGGAGCCACTCTCTTGATCAAAACTAGGATTGTGATAGCAAGATTTCTCCATGTTTGAAGGAAGTGGAGAGATGTGAGAATCATAATCAAAGAGAAGAGGATAGATTGAGCTTAATGAGGATTTGTTGGATGGTGTATCCTTTTCCCCCTTTAACTCATGGAGTTTAGATTTCAAATTTTGAAGTTGTTTTGATAAAGTTGCCTTCTTTCACATTGTTAAGACCATAAGGTTTACCCCATTTTATTTTAAAAATTATAAGATTGGCTCAATGCGCTTATAATGAATCAATTGATTGACTAATAGGTTCTAAAGTGATATCTAAATTGCTGATTAAGTCCAAAACAAAAGGACAAAGGAGATAAAGTCCAACTGAGAGATAGAAACGACTCTGATCTTGAGTCAAGGTTAATAAACCTGCTCTCACAACTCAGAATAAGGGTAGCATAGAAAAAGATGATAAGATGGAAATAGATAATGGGTCACTTGGACTAGCATAGAAAAGTCAGACCTAGAAATAGAAAACAAGTCAGTCTGTTAATAGATTGCAGTCAATGACAAAGTAGCAGCAATGTTTGGAAAGCATAGATTTGAGAAAATCCAAATAGAACCGTTGCGACAAAAGACAAAATTAGACAACAATTGGATTGATTTCCAAAGTTTTTATAGTAGATGCAGAACCTTGAATGAGAGTTGATAGTTAACACCTAAGAGTGCATATTTTTGAACCATTGTTCATTTTGATTGTTTGTTTTGATGTTTCACTCATGCAAGACACATCAAGAAGAATGGTTGTTGAAAAAAAGAACAGACACACCGCAACCTAGGTAAGCCAAGGCAATATTTTTTGAATTCCCACTTGAAATAGAGTTCAACCAAACCTACTCATAGTAGAAAACTTAGAAGATTTGTGGCATGGGCTCCTCCTTACAGTGCACTCACTTCTCAAGCACACCAAGCTTCGAATCCCAAGGGTAATCACTTCCCAAGGGACTGGTGTCTCTACTAAGAGCTATAAAAATGTGGGATGTCGTAGTCGGTCTCTGACCTTCTACACCAATAGATGGAGCATTTTTGGATACTACAACAAACATTTTTTGGATACCACAAGAGTACTGAGGAAGATCTTCTTCCCAGTATAACATAATCAAAACCTATTCACTGTGACACTAATCACAATGAAATTTTTGATATACCGGTTTGGAAGGACTTGGCTTTAGCCTATTACCTTTTGGGAAATCCACTCTCACTAGCTCTGTTAAAGCTCTCAGGAGCTATTAACGCTAAAAAATTTGGATGAATTTCTCTTACACCCAAGATTCACGAAGGTGAAGGGAGAGGATATGTCCATGAAATTCCTTGGGATTAAAAAACTAGAAGACACTTCAGACACATAAGAAAATGATTATTTTTAAGCACCAAATCTGAAGTGTTATCTAACTACTAAAAGAAGACATGAAAGTTTTAGAAGACACACAATGTCTTCGACAAGCATCCTGCATCAAAATCATTAGTATTTTATGATTTTTTTCTTCACTTACAATGTCATACAAACCACAGTTAGGATATAATCAAAGATAAGAATCAAGAAAAACAAAGCCAAAGATTGGTCAGCATTAGAGAAATTAGAAAATTGCAAAATTGATTGCATATTTAGAAAGTAGATGAAAGCACTTTAAAAAAATGCACTAAAAAAGGTTACCTTATGAGCCCTAACAAGGCTCTGGAAGTTACCAAATGGAGGATTAGGTAGGTAGAGTCATAAAAATCTATAATTTCTGATAAACCAGACAAGAAAAACCTGAAACTATCCCCACCACAGTGATCTTTAGGAAATTCTACCCAAAATAAAAAACAAATGCACTCAATTTGGACCTAAATTGAGTGAGAAATGGGGGTTTGAAGTTAGACTGTAAAATTAAAAACTACAATGGTGAATGCAAAGATTTTAAAACCCCTACTGATGTCATCAAAAGAGTGGGTAAAATTTGATAGTCCCATGGCTGTCGCAGGAAGCCAATAACACTACAGAGTGATGGCTAGATGACTGTCAAATTTAAAATATTGTGGACTCCTACCTGGCAGAAAAAAATGAATATGCACCATGTGTTAGTTTGTGAGTGGCCTATTTGGAGGGCTTCTTAGCTGAGGTGGCCTCTAGTGGTTTTTGGATGATGGTGTTGTGGAGGCTGAGTGGAGGGTAGAAGGGAGGAGCAACGGGTAGATAGTTGTACTGTGGAGGGCTGGCGTGGCTCCAGTTCACCGAAGTAAATCCAAGGTTTAGACTTACCAAGATAAGAAGGATCAAAGGTTTACAATATCTTGAGATCAAATTTGGTGGCATATCTTAGTGGTTGTGATTCTCTGAGATAGATTAAGGTTTGTTGTTGATCCCTCTTGGAGTTCCCAAGGTTGAAATATTTACGACATATGGAGAATTTGGATTTCAATGTGTGTGAGAAAGTGAATGTTCCCTTCCACTGTATGGAATGTGTGGAGATTTATAAGTACTATCATCAAAATATGGTCATGCGGGGAGGTTGAAGCGATGGGTAGTGGAGGGAAAGGGAGGCATGGTGCGAGGGAAGAGTGGAGTTGATGCAGGAGTTTGTTAGCGTAGAGTGGGGGGAGTGAAAGAGAGGATGGGGTGGGGGGAAGAGAGGAGAGAGGTGGAAAGGGAAGAAGAAGAGTTGTGGGCAGAGAAGTGAGGAGGTAGAGAAGTGGGGGTTTGCATGGATGAGTAACACGAGTGGTGGCAGGGTAAAAGGGAAGTGGCATGGAGAGGTGAGTGGTGGCACAATGGAGGATGGGGAGATGGTTGCTGCATGGGAGGTTTGGAAGTGTTGAGGTGGTGTTTTTGGGAGTTAGTGTGATGATGCAGGGGGAGGCACAGGGTGGTAGTGGCATTGACATAGAAATGAGCAGTGGGGTGTGCGGTTTAATCCCACATTGCCCCTTTGATTACAAACTTTATCATATTTAAAGAAAGCCCAACCAAATGAATATAAAGCAAAGCACTTGGCGTGTGGTTTGGGTCAGGGTATGCCTTGGGGTTAATACTCAGAGAGTTGAATATGTAGACAGAATAGAATAAATAGAGGCTATAAGGGTTTGAACAAAGACAAAAATATTTTTGAAAAACATTTTTTGCTGATATGCATGCAGTCCTTGGGCCTGCTGTAAACCCCTGCAACAGACGCCTCGATTTGCATGTAGAAGGCTGCCTCAATTTTAGATGCCTTGATTTGCATGTAGAAGGTCGTACGAATTGCTCAGGCAAATGTTTTTTTTCCATAGATTTGATTTTGGGAAAATATAGACAAGTTTATAGTTGTTTCAAACCAAAACAACTATTTAGTCGTGATGGTGGACTCAAATTTGGCTTAAGAGGAGTTATGGAAAGAATTTGGCTCAAAAAAGAAGTTTGGGCCCCACGGTGGGTGCTAGAAATGTATATGTGAAAATGGGTAACTTTTCCTATAGACATAAACACATACACTTCAATAGATCATTGCATGGTTAGCAAGTTAGAAAACACAAAATTAGAATGCAGTAAACTACACTAACCTAAATTGATTTATTGCCTTCAAGTAGGCAGGAGTATGAGTTTTCTCTTAGGTCATTGCAAACTCAATGACCACAACAACATCCTAAAAGAAGAATTTAAAAGCTATATGATTGATCTAAAATAATATGAAGAATCAGTTTGTGGTTAATCCAATCTAATTAGATATGTTTTAGAAGCACTAAATTGAGTTTGAAAGATTCATTTTAAAGCACCAAATTCAAATATGCTCTAAAATCAAGATTTTCATGCTTAAACAAATTAAACAAAGATAATTAAAATAAGAGATAAAATGCAAGAATGCTTTGAGAGTAAAATGCAGTATAATAATAATAATGCAAAAGTTAGGATCCTTTGTGAAGGAAATGAGTTTCTCTTTTATAGAAATCTCTCTTGAATCGATGGTTGAGATCGAAAGAAAAGAGTGTCCCAGATTTGATTGAAGAAGAACAATCCATGTGCAAGCAATGTAATTGGTCGAAAGAGTCAGTTGACTGAACTCATTGATCAGTTATTTTGGAAACTTCCAAAATTAGTTCTCAGTTAACTAAAATGTTTCCAAAATGATAAATAGTGGAGAATCAGTTAACTGAGTGGAACTGGATTGTTTCCAATTTAATAAGAAGTTAACTGGATTTGATGATGTCATATGCATTTTTTATAATTTAAATGATTTTGAATGTATTTTTTTATTAATTAATTTAATTCCCTTTTTTTATTTAACTGACCATTTTGTAATTTTATTTAATTAATATATCTGAATATCAATTAAATAATTAGCATAGGGTTTATTTGCCAATGTCTTATGATTTTAGGAATTAATTAGTAAATCAAGTACGATGATTGATTAGGACCTAGGGTTCAGGTCAGAATAGCTTGAGTTTGATAGATTGAGGAATTGCCTGTTTGATTTAGGACTTAAGGTTTATCAAGATTAGGGTTTCTTGATTAATTGTTGAGATTGGGGGTCTATGGTTTAGATGACCATTTTTATGTGATTACACCATGCAATCTCAAGGAAATCTCTTTAAAATTCATCACACAACTAATTTGTCTCTCCTCTAATTGGGGATAGGAAATCTCTCTCTCTGTTATATATAATTCCATTTATGCATAAATTTATCATACATATATTATGTTTTTAACATTTTATTAGAAATCACTAATCCATTAGGTAGTAGGGGATTCCCACCCTCCACCGAGGCTCATTTATACTAACCATCTCTACCTATGTCTTTGTACAATAAGGGGTTTCTTCCCTCAAGCAAGGTTGATTCTTATTGCTTGTATTTGTGTAGTATGGGCTATCGTCCATAGAGTGGTGAATTACTTCTATTACTTGTATCCATTTCAGTTTATCACTTTTATCTATTTGGCTTTATGTGGGGTTGGGAACACCAAAGTGAGAGTTTGAGTGAGGAAAACTTGATATTTCCCAACATGTTTTCTCATCTCAATCTGTACCCAATTTTTAGGTGAGAAGATTAGGTTTTGTACTTTTTTTTTCCCTATAATTAGAATAATCATAGCTGCTTGAATTTTATAGATATTATTATTTTTATTCCAATTATAATATCAAAGTGTCATTGTTAAAGTTTGGCAATTAGTGCATTACTTTGGTATTTCCTTACTCGTTATTTCTTTCATTTTATTATGTTGTTTGTTTTTATATTGTTTATTTTAAAGTATCCAGCTAGCTCTATGTGCTAGTAGAAGTGAGATAGTATGGGACCTATTTTCTCTTTAAAAGTGAGGAAATCCCTTGCTCTACATTTTGGTGAACCCAATGTGAATTCGCATATGTTAGATCTCTTCCTTCAAGAATTTGATACATTTGACAAGGTATTCTCTAAAGATGACTTAAATTTTTTGGATGATTCCTTAGAATATTTCTTGGGTCTCTCTAGTAATGTTTTTAAGTCCACTAAACACCTTTAGGGTAAAGAGACTCCTTTACTAAGGGCTAGTGAGTCTGTGAATCTTACCATAGTCTCAGTGGCTCCATCCAAACCTAAGATACACATAATTTGTGTTACTAGTACTATTCCTTCTCCTAAGAAGTTAAATTTCACTCATGATAAATTGTGAGGGGGAAATCCTTCAAATCTTTTGAAAAAATTCTCTCAAAATAGGAATGAGTCATATAATATTATCCTTCATACCTATAACACTTAGTAAAATAAAGACTATTTCAATAAACCTCATATGGTTTTTTCCCCTCCTCAACCTGATCTTTTTCAAGCACCTAAATGATATTTAAGCAACTCATTGACTATGTTCTTATTGAGAAACTTTGGATTACTTTTGCTAAGATCTCACTTTGGGATTTGTTTGAAACAAATTCATTTTATCAAGGGATGCTTCAGGGGACTATTTAGAAAATCTTACTTCCTTCTTATGTGAGGCCAGTTGATGTAAACCTATTAATGGATCATATTTGCATGGATACACCAGATATCACATTCTACCCACATGAGCTCGTGTCTTCAAAAAAAAGGAATCTTGTGGATCCTTTGATGATCATAGTATTTTTTAATGCCATAGGTATAATACAAACCCTTTTTTATACTAGTTTGGTTCTTGATGTATGTGGTTTAGAGTTATTACCTAATATCAAGGTGTATAAAAACTCACTAGTGGCATCCTCTTTATTCATTTGAGGATTTGACAATACTGGAAACATCATTGTATGCATAGTTATATTGCCTCTAGAGGTTGTACCTATTTTAGTACCCAACTTGGTTTATGTAGTTCCAGGACCTTTATCCTATATTATTTTTTTAGGAAGGCCTTGGCTACATGCCTTTGGATAAGTTTCATCAAGCCTTTATGGATCGGTTAAGTTTATGGTCTATAATCAGGTGGTCTCAATAAAATTTGATCTTTCAGCCATGCATCTATGTCAAATGGAAGTTATAGGAAAAAAAATTATCGCTACCATATTCAATAATTTCATTCCCTTAATGTCTTACACTATGATGAAATTGTGTTCCTTGAATCCACCCAATGGGAATATTAAAGGGAAAGATGACCAAGAGGAAAACATTGAAAAAATGTTAGCTCCTCCTAAGGAGGATTCTCCAAATAAAGATTCCACTAATATAGATATGCCCAAAGGAAATAAATAGGATTTCATCTCTACTAAATCAACTAAAGCTCCCTCTAACACCAATGTTAATGCATGTTTACGTGATGATTGGGGAACCACATATTTTATTGAATCTCATGTTGGAGAATATACGTTTAATCCAACCAACCTAAAGATCCCAAATATATCCTTCTCAATGGATACAAAGGAGTATTATGATTCTATAAATCTTAGTGACACATATCATGTTGATCATCTTGTTTACACCAACTCACCTAGTTCTAAATAGTTTTAGTCAATCTACAGATGAGGGATGAACTAGCTTCTAGGTTTGGATATGATGCTAAGGGTTGCGAGTTTGATAAAGAAGACAAGAGATTTCCTTTAGAAATTGAGATCAGGAACCATAACACTGGGTTGGTATACCATCCATTGGCATGTAAGACAATGCCTTGGTTGAATATCAGTCTAATTATATTCAGTCCTTGATATTGAAACTAATTCATCTTGAGCTCATCGACACAAGTATGAGTTGTACGATGGTTCCTTTGGATCTCTTCCCTTCATAAGAGGATCTTAAATAATTCCTTGGTATTTATGAGGACTTACCTTCTTATAACCATAAATGATGATTCCCTTATTACCTAGAAAGCAAGGCTTAATTTGGATAGTGTTAGAAATGTTTATGAATGAGCCTTATTAGGGTTTTTTCTTGTATGAATCACAGTGCTTGAAATGACTACTTGAACAACATACTGTCTATATTGATTTAGATGCAAGAAAAGCCTAATTGCTAAGGATTGGATAAGATCCTTCTTCATTTTTGAGCTCCACATATACTCTTGCAGGTTTTACCTCTTTATGATTACTGATTACATAGTATATATATGAATGTGGACACTGATTTGCTATTAGGAGCTTATTAAATCAATTTTATGAAACACTCTCCAATGACCAAGTATAACCAAATGCAAAACTTAACCATACAAACCATGATTGTAAATATAACATAAATCAGTGATACAAGGATTTTCATCCTTCTTCCTTTTAAGGAGGGATAACCTAGTTGATTCACTCTCCAAGGAATCACTAAAATGGACAATATCCTGCTGATATGAGTCCCTAATGAGTTCAGCTTGTTTGTTCTAAGTAACAGAAGTATATTTGATTGAAATAATTTTGATATTGGATGAGGAACAAACTGCAAACTATATCCTAGGCTAGTGCCTAGCCCTTGGGAAAATAGTCAATGAAAACATGAATTAGCAGCTCGATAAACCAATAGAGATACTGTAGAGTGCCTTACAAACTACATGCAGCTGAGATAGAGTTCCTTAAAAACTATCCTCTCATATACATACATCTACATCAAATCCTTATCACAATGCTTTGCTCTCTAAAATCATCTATGAAACTTAGTCCTCTCCTTGAAAGGAACTCATAAATAATTAGAAAAACTACCTTGTAGCAAGTGTATTTCAAATGCCTTACAAGTGAAACACACTAGAGCACAAACATAATGTAAAGAGACAAGATAATATGAAAGAGGGAAAAATACACTGTATTCTATTAATGGATTCTGTTTCAACACATCCAGAAAATAAGCCTTTAGAATATCAAAGACCTAGAAGAATATTTTGCAAATAAAAGTTCAACAAAACCAACAGGGACCTGCTCTGGGCATCTGCAGGGAAAACCCCAGAACAGAGCAGAGAAAAGGAACCCTTACAGCTGAGACAAGAAAGAAATATATAGGAAGGAGAAACCCTAACACCTCTGAGAAATTCACACCTATCTCTCCTTTAAAAATTTGATTTGTCTCATTCTGTCTTTTCTCAATAAAAATATGAACTCCATCGGTGACCAAAATCTGCTATCTCTGTCACTTCAAAAACTGACTTTCCTTGTCTTTTACTTCTTTCTCTGACTTCATTCTTTGCAAACCTTTAAAATCTAATATCATTTCTCTTCTTCCTAAATGCCTTTACAAATATGATTTGATCCTTAATCTCTGAGAAAATCTAATTATCACTGTTCAAAACTCCTCCGGGAAAGCCTCTGCAATATGATTTGCAATAAAATACCATGCACCTTATCTTACTCTTCTGCAAATCTAACTTTACTCTACAAATATCTTAAAATTTGATCATATTTTCTTACCCAAAGACTGAACTTATCTTTTAGTAAAATCTGATCTTTCCTGGCATCTGTCTTATCTTGCAAGCAATCCTTCACTGAAATCTAATATCATTTGAAACAAAACTGATCTTTTTCTCTTTATTCACAAATCCTCCAACAAAAGATATTAAAATTTTGCAAACTATAGAATTCATTTAAAATTTATCCCGTGCTTATTCCAATGTCTTTGAAACTCTCAATTTTTTGCATTTTTACCCAAAACTGACTAGATTTCAACATGTGGCATGTTCTGACTGGCTACTCTAAACTGATCTTTAACTGTGCCTTAACCCTGGGTTCACCTTTTCACCTTGTCTCCAAGTCTCTGAAAAATTCACCTAACCATGGTCTAATTTGGAGACTTGGCGACTAGCTTCAGTCTCCAAGTCTCTAAATAAATTTTGACTTAGCACATTTTACTAGCGACCACGTGACTGCATCTGACGGTCAATATTTTCATCTGGCGACCACGCGACTAGCGGTTACCTCCTAGTTACGGTGGTTAGCACTGACATTTAGTGACCATGCGACTAACCGCTAGCAGTCAGTCGCCAAGTCTCAGTGGTTTTCTCCTCCGGCGATCATCTTCTAGTGACCACGCGATTGAGCACCACATGTCATGTTGCCATCTCATCACCTACATCATCACACTTCCATGTCATCAGTTCTACAAAATTTACCTACCTTCAATTTTGGGCAGGGAAACTGAGGTACTGGTTGTCTAGGCATGGGCACATGGAGACAGCCTCCAGCTCTTTCTTCAAATTAGTATGTTTTCATTTTGGTATTTAAAAATTTTAAAATTCTTCTGCAACATCAACGTGGGATAATCAGTTTTGAAAGTTTTTAAAGATTTTCAAATTTCATGCCCAAAATATGGAGTCCCACCATGTATTATAAGCTCCAACTCCTAAGGGCCCACCAAGAGCCTCTTTGCTTCTACTTATTTCATATATAAAGTGCCAGAGTATATAAGGACTAAAAAATGCCTCCGCATAGGCAATATGGGATAATCCCATTTTCACATTTTTCAAGTTTTCTAAAGGTTTTTGAGCAAAACTACTCACTAATGGCATCATTTTCTTGCAAATGGAGACCATCCATGTCTTCCCGAGGTCTAGGTGCCATCTTCCATGGATTTACAATTTCAAAGTGTATTTGACATTAAATATTTTCTGGCTTTTACATTTTGTGCAGCCTACTACAAATCTATATTTTGGAAACCTTCAACAATCTTTTCCACCCATAGCCCGCACAGCATCCTGAGCATGTCACGCAACCTATGGAATGGGCCTTCTCCCCCATCCTTTATTTTCTTTGAGACATTGTTAATCCTTTATTGATGCACAAGGGATCTATGCTAGTCTCTATTACAAATTACACAACTCTTAGCAGTTAAAATGTTTTAATTGGATGACTTCAAAAATGTTTCACCCTGTCCTTTAGCTAGCGCAGGAACTCATGCTGATCTCTTTTACAAATTGTGCAAATTTGTGGCTTTTTTAAAAGGTTGAAGAAATTTGGGCTGATACCTGCCAAAATCCCCAAATCTCCTATGCATGGTGTCACCACTTCCCTGTCTTTTACACAATACCAGCCGGAGCCATCCATAAAATCTTGCATTTGCATCTTGGAACTTGCAAAGTGCTCTGTCCAAAGATTATTTCATCTGTATAAGAATATCTTTGAATGGCAATGCATAGCAACCAAAGCGGTCAGTAACAAACTTGCAATGTAAAATCCAATTTTCAATATCAGCTACTTTTGAAGCAAGCATTCTCAGGCTACCATCTTCCACAATACTAGACTCTCCAGTTTCCATTTCAAACACAACTCCTTCAAAGTTTGTCATTCTCTCTCCATTTCTATTTCCAACCATTCTTCAAATAGGCCAACATGGTGCACACCATTTGATGATGCTCCAGAATCACATCACCTATAATGATGATGTAAACAATTAGAACCCCACAGTTATTAACAGTAATACATACTCGCAACAACATCCTCCCCATTTTCCTTCTTCTGTCATCAACACTTTCCAATAATATTGGAAGATTTGTGAAATATTTAACAAAGGGAAAACTTTTATGTAAATCTTAATCCAAGTCCTTATATAATAATAGTCTAAATATCAAATCTCAGTGTAACCTGGATGAACATAGACATCTTTTGCAATCTGGCCAGACAATAACAACTGGCCTCAGGAACTAGTCTCAAAAATTGACTAAAACAAGTAATCTGACCTTGACACTTGGAAAGAAGATACATTCATCTACAATAAATATGCATGCAAAAGGGCTCCTCCAGATCTTACTCCAGGTACAATATGCAACTGATCAAACTTAGTGATTCAAAAAATAACACAACTGTAAAATGTGGAATCAACCTAAACTTCATCCAGATAGGCCATTGCAAAATCACTAAATCATGCTATGAAGGTTCACCATCAAATCAAATAGTACATTCATATGCTATGACAATGACCCAAAAATTGGATCTTGGAAAGAAATTTCATATAAAAAGTTACCACTCTCAGAAGATGATTAATTTGCAAACTTAGTTCTGTTCTGCATTGCAAACTGAATAAACTGCCTCTGAAACTGAATTCATAAAGTCACCAAGAAGAACCTTCAGAATCTTAACCTCTGAACATAGATTCAATGTCATACATGGAACATGAATCCTCAACTATCTTCCTCTAAAAATAAATTTATTCAACTTATACAAATCTGTAAAGTTAGCAACATAATACATTTCTGGTTTTAAACTCGGTGAATATGCAGAAAACTGATTTGGATTCAACTTAGAAAAGTGATCAACTAGATTGATCAAAATATGGAAATCTTCAAAGGAGTTCATTTCTAAGTCTATAATGCAGAAAAAATTTCAATTACCCTTGACCTTGAACTAGGTGCAAACAAGGAAAGTACAAAGTAGGTCACTTAATTCTGGATTCTGTATAATTAGTGAAATTTTAATAAATTAGAAATGGAAAGGCCCTGGAAAAATGAATAAATGGATTGGTAGGAATCTGTAAATCTTCAAATGGGTACACTATTATGTTTATAGTATAGGGAAAAAATCAATTATCCAAAATGTTCAACCAGGTATACATTTTCAAGACCTCAAAGTGGACAACTTAGCAATTCTACACTTGAATACTCATGCAATCAGAATTATTCACTAACATAATGGTTCTAGAAAACTTGTCATCTGATTTCATAGGGATCTGCAAACTAGCAATATCAGTTCATTGTCATGATTACAATAACTGGGAACACACCATGGTGTCATACCTATCCATCTGATCAAATATGCAGGCCTTCAAGGTAAGGTATTCAGAAATCTGCATTCAACAACTTTGGGAAACTTAACAAAGTGCCAACAGAATCAAACTGAAAAACTACTCAAATGGATTCGTCATGATCTAGAAACTAAAAAATATAAATTATTTGACCACTAGAACCTAGTACAAAAGGAATTTTCTCAATTGAATCAACCGGTCAAAAGTTATAACCAGTCAAACAGGGCTATTCAAATTTCTGGGCAAAACAAAGATATACACAATTCTGGGCAACCGACTTTGGGGAATATGGAAACTTATCAAAATGATTTGAAATGGCTTGGGTTCTAAAACATAGACTCTCTGATATGCATGTAACACATTCCCAAAGCAGTGACTTATGAAACTCAACATAGTGCAAGATATTCAGAAGCAAACTAGGCCTGGGACAACAAAACGACATTTAGGAAAAAAATGCAGATTTAGGTGACCACCTCAAAATGACTAGTCCCTAAACATGTCAGATTTAGAATTTGGGAGCTAGAACCCACTGCATATGTGAAATGAAAGGTAATGGACCCTCCTCTTAAGTAATATCTTATGAAAATCACCAGGGTATCTTTTTCAAGCATTCTAACTGAGCCTTCTCACACAAATTTTTCAGATTGAAAATTTTAACATGGTCACTCCAAATTTGTGCTAAATTTGAGAGCACCAATAGTGGCTCTGACTGAGGATGGTTAAATGCAAGTTTATACTGAGAACCACAAATCTCTGGAGTAGCAGACCACCCCAAAACTTCAAAATCAGATTTTATCTCTTTTCACTTTCCTCTTTTCAACCTCCACCTCTCAAAACTTTTCAAAAAATGGGGAAACCTCTGAGTGAAATAAAACACATAACTGAAAGGGAAAGAAACTATACAATATGTATATTATCTACAAGAGGCCCGAATTCCTAAAATTGAGATCAACTTTTACCTCTGTCAAACACAAAGCTCTCTGCCCCATGTTTCAAAAATATGATAACAGTACCACTCTTATCTGTTTGATCCAATCCACTGTCATCATCTATCAACTCATCATATGACAAAAAATCTACAAATTCCTCATATTAGATTCTAGAAACATTAGGCAAACTATCATCATAAAAAGTTTGTGGCATATACATGTCACATTCATCAGATAAAAACAAACTTAGATATCTGCAACATTTATCATCTTTGATATGTAAACCACAACTTAAAAACTCACCATTCAACTGAAAGGAGGGATACTCAACCTCTATCATATTGTTTGGGCAAGCATTGTTAAATCCATTCACATCCATCACTTGCATATCATGCAAAGTCAGAGAAGACTTGTCACCTTGTATATAATCAAACTTAGGACATGGAGCAATAACCTCTTCATAAAAAATAGGAGCACCTTGCATATCATAAATCCTCTTTCTAACAAGAAAGGAATCCTGCACCTTATCATCATCAAACAAATTCAAAGAAAAGTGGTGGGTGGGAGGGAAAATACCAGCACATTTAGTTTCTTCCTTTGAAACTTGAGCCACTGATTGACCACTATTTAATAGTTCAAAGGTAGACTTAGAATCAAGACAAGATTCAAAATCCACACTATTCTCTAAATTAGTACTCAACTCAATACATGGAATTTCCACATCTGCTAAATTTGAAACCATACTAAAAACCTCATCATCTAATAAATCAAACTAAATTCTATTGTAGCCTAATGAAAAAGGAGTGCAAGAAGAAACAATATCACATATGTCCAAATTAGAATGCACTGATTCACTTTCCTTGTCAAAATCAATATGTGTTGGACATGAAAGTTCAAAGCTTCCATTTCTTGAATATCTGAGAAACTCAAAAGATAAAATCTCTGCAATTTGTTCACTGTGAAGGGAACAAAAGTCATCTTCTTCATTTATCTCCTTACTGTCTTCTTGCATGATGTTGCAAATTTCTTCTTTGTTGGTTTCTTGTAGTGAAACCTCTGAAATAATTTCTTCTTGTGTAAGATCCTCACTACAAACACTTATGTCTACATCATAGTTCTCTTCTTGTTGGTTGTATATATCTTTCTCATTGTCTTGCTACTCATAAAGCTTTATATCAATTTCATAATCAGAAATACACTTACTGCAAGTAGACTCCTCATCATCACTAAACATATATTCATCTTTATCACTTTCAATATCATTAAATTCAGATTTACTGTCATATTTATCATTAGATTCTTCAATTATCTCAGAAATTTTAGATTCATTATCATTGTTTTCAACATCATATATATCTTTAGAATAAGCATCCTCTAAACCCTTTATCCATTCTATAACTTGTTGAATATACTCTGCCCTCTGAGAAATTGGTAAATTGCATGTATGGGGAAAACAAAGCTCAACAAATAAATTTTCCCACACAAGATCCTGAGGACAAAAAATGATACCATAACCTTTTAGCTTATCAACAAATCTTATGTAAAAATCATATGATGACTCATTTTATTCTCTGCTCATCTGTCCTTGTAAAAGTAGCACCACCTTTTATTGGAGCCTTTGCCTCAACATTTCTATCTCTGCTTTAACAAGATCATATTCTAATATAGGATCATTCAATTCAGATATGTCATGTTCATTACTATGCTCTTTATCCTCATACTTCTCTACATTCCTAAGCTGTTCAAAATCACTAAATATTTTAATAAAACAAGCCTCTAATGCTTCCATGGATTTTATTGAGCCATGAGGTAGGTCTCTAAACTAGTCTCTTGCAATATCAACTAAGGATATCACAAAAAGTTTCATCAATATATCTTCATGTGAAATGTTATGACTATCTACCAAGTTAGCAAAATTTTCTAAATGATCTTCAGCCGACTGTTCACCAAAACTAGTAAACTTTGGCAAACACTCCCTAACCTTTGATGGAATATGATTTGGATATCCAGGGATACCCTCAAAACTAATTGCCCCATACAAATTATTACCCCTCCAATCACTAGATTGTGACATCTTATCACTCAAGAAGATTACAAACTGCCACTATTATCTAGTACATATCTCATTTAGATATGTACTAAAAATAAGTAAAAAATTGAAATATGTAAACCTCTTTTTTCACACCTTTATGCTTTTTTCCATAGTGCTACAATCACTTGATGAGGAAAACTATCAAAACTTTTATTAAAATAATTGGATGTATTAAAGGTGCTGCAACAATATTTGATTTAAAAACACTTCAAATTAGTCTTAAAAATTTGTAGAGCCACCACCTCTTGCAGAGGACAAAGATTTGTAGCTGGCTGAGATTCTTTTCAGCTCTGATCTTCTTTTGTTAGAAAACTTACAACACACCTTTTATAGAGCCCTCTATTAATTTCTCTCACAGGAATCAAAATGTCTACTTCCACTGTCACCACAAGTCCCTTTTATTTTTGTAATCTTTCTTTAATGTGCACACTGTGCAAATCAGAGCTCAGAGTCACCACTCACCAGTAGTGAGATTGTATGAATATAAATTTGAGGAACTTAGAGTTGCAAATACTATGCAATGACAGACAGAGCAAACTTGACTCACTTTTCAAAAATTTGAGGAATATATTTTCTTTGCAAACAATGACTCTATGACTAGACTCTGGGTTGATTCACCAAAGCAAGGAATTGAACATCTTAAACTAGATGTCATTTTATTTTTCCCCAGCAGAGTCACCAATTTCTTAGTGTTTTTTCTTGTATGACTCACAGTGCTTGAAATGACTACTTGAATACCATACTGTCTATATTGATTCAGATGCAAGAAAAGCCTAATTGCTAAGGATTGGATAAGATCCTTCTTCATTTTTTAGCTCCACATATACTCAAGTAGGTTTTACCTCTTTATGATTACTGATTACATAGTATATATATGAATGTGGACACTGATTTTCTATTAGGATCTTATTAAATCAATTTTATGAAACACTCTGCATATGACCAAGAATAACCAAATGCAAAACATAACCATACAAACCATGATTGTAAATATAACATAAATCAGTGATACAAGGATTTTCATCCTTCTTCCTTTTAAGGAGTGATAACCTAGTTGATTCACTCTCCAAGGAATCACTAAAATGGACAATATCCTATTGATAAAAGTCCCTAATGAGTTCAGCTTGTTTGTTTAAAGTAACAAAAGTATATTTGATTGAAATAATTTTGATATTGGATGAGGAACAAACTACAAACTATATCCTAGGCTAGTGCCTATCCCTTGGGCAAAGAGTCAATGAAAACATGAATTAGCAGAAATAAACCAATAGAGATACTGTAGAGTGCCTTACAAACTACATGCAGCTGAGATAGAGTGCCTTAAAAACTATGCTCTCATATACATACATCTACATAAAATCCTTATCACAATGCTTTACTCTCTAAAATCATCTATGAAACTTAGTCCTCTCCTTGAAAGGAACTCATAAATAATTAGACAAACTACGCTGTAGTAGGTGTATTTCAAATGTGTTACAAGTGAAACACACTAGAGCACAAACATAATGCAAAGAGACAAGATAATATGAAAGAGGGAAAACTACACTATATTCTATTAATAAATTTTGTTTCAACACATCCAGACAATAAGCCTTTAGAATATCAAAGACCTAGAAGTATATTTTTCAAATAAAAGTTCAACAAAACCAACAGGGACCTGCTCTGGGCATCTGCAGGGAAAACCCCAGAACAGAGCAGAGAAAAGGAACCCTTACAGCTGAGACAAGAAAGAAAGATATAGGAAGGAGAAACCCTAAAACCTCTGAGAAATTCACACATGTCTCTCCTTTGAAAATCTGATTTGTCTCATTCTGTCGTTTCTCAGTGAAAATCTGAACTCCATCGGTGACCAAAATCTGATATCTCTGTCTCTTCAAAAACTGACTTTCCTTGTCTTTTACTTCATTCTCTGACTTCATTCTTTGTAAAACTTTAAAATCTAATATCATTTGTCTTCTTCTTGAATGTCTTTACAAATCTAATTTGATCCTTAATCTCTGAAAAAATCTAATTATCACTGTTCAAAACTCCTCCGGGAAAGCCTCTGCAATATGATTTGCAATAAAATACCATGCACCTTGTCTTACTCGTCAGCAAATCTGACTTTACTCTTCAAATATATTAAAATTTGATCATATTTTCTTGCCCAAAGTATGAACTTATCTTTTAGTAAAATATGATCTTTCTTGGCATTTGTCTTATCTTGCAAGCAATCCTTCACTGAATAATCAGGAAATCAAAATTATTCACTAACATAATGGTTCTAGAAAACTTGTCATCTGATTTCATAGGGATCTGCAAACTGGAAATATCGGTTCATTTTCATGCTTACAATACCTGGGAACACACCATTGTGTCATACCTATCCATCTGATCAAAGATGCGGGCCTTCAAAGTAAGGTATTCATAAATCTGCATTCAACAACTTTGGGAAACTTAACAAAGTGCCAATAGAATGAAACTGGCGAACTGCTCAAATGGATTTGTCATGGTCCAGAAACTTAAAAATATGAATTATTTGACCACTAGAACCTAGTAAAAAAGGAATTTTCTCAATTGAATCAATTGGTCAAAAGTTATAACCAGTCAAACTGGGCTATTCAGATTTCTAGGCAAAACAAAGATATACACAATTCTGGGCAACCAACTTTGGGGAATATGGAAACTTATCAAAATGATTTGAAATGGTTTGGTTTCTAAAACATAGACTCTCTGATATGCATGTAACACATTCCCAAAGTAGTGACTTATGAAACTCAACACAGTGCAAGATATTCAGAAGCAAACTAGGCCTGGGACAACAAAATGACACTTAGGAAAAAAATGCAGATTTAGGTGACCACCTCAAAATGACTAGTCCCTAAACATGTCAGATTTGGAATTTAGGAGCTAGAACCCACTGCATATGTGAAATGAAAGGTACTGAACCCTCTTCTTAAGTAATATCTAGTGAAAATCACCAGGGTATCTTTTTCAAGCATTCTAACTGAGCCTTCTCACACAAATTTTTCAGGGGTACTTACCTTTCCTTATTGAAAATTTTAACATGGTCACTCCAAATTTGTGCCAAATTTGAGAGCACCAATAGGCCTCACTCTCTAATGTCAAAAAATTCCTTCTATTCATCATCTAGAAGACCATAGTACCCTCATAAAAGGGGATACTATCAATGTCCCGATAGACCCTAACCATCCTAAAAGAATCCTTAAGGTTTGAAAATGCCTTTCTTTAAAAGAAGTCAAATTGCATTTAGATCTATTACATCAATATTCTATTCTTTTTTCTTGGGCATATGAAGGCATGCCACGAATTGATGAATTGGTAGTGGTTCACAATATAGTATTGGCACTTGATGCCAAGATTGTAAAGAAAAAAATTTGGAAAATGAAACCAAGGATCACTTTGATGGTAAAGACAAAAATAGAAAAGCTCTTAAAAGATGGTTTTATTCATCACATTGACTATTCACCTTGGATATTGAATATAATACCCATTGTAATGACCTAAAAATGATCATCCAAACCCTAGAACCCCAAATTTGATCTTTAATCAAGAGACTCTAATCTTGATAAATCTTAAATTCCTAACCCAAGGAAATTCATCAACTTCAAGTTGATATGACCTGAATACTAGGTCCTAATTAATCATCACACGTGATTAATTAAATAATTCCTAAAAATAAATTACATTGTCAAATAAACATTAGGTTATCTATTTAATTGATATTTTAACATATTGATTAAACAAATTACTAAATTATCAATTAAAATTCAGAAAGGAATTAAATTAATTAAATAAAATCAAAAAGTGCATTAAGAATCTTTTAAATTATTAACAATGCATATTATGTCATCAATTTCAGTTAACTGATTCTCAAATTGGAAACTATCTCGTTCTAGTCAGTTAACTTCATCTTGTCTATTTCTCATTTTAGAAACAATTCAGTTAACTAAGAAATGGTTTTGGAAGTTTCCAAAATAACTGATCAGTCAGTTCAGTCAACTGACTCTCTTGACCAATCATTCTCTGTGCATGTAGATTATTCTTCTTCAAGTTGAATCCTATCCACTCTTTGTTTTCAATCTTGACTGTCGATTTGAGAGATATTTTTATAAAAATAACCTCTTTTCCTTCACAAAAGACCTAGAACTTTTATTATCATTATTTTATAGTTTTTTCATTCAAGCATTCTTGCATTCTTATCTTTCAATTGTTTAGTTTTTTTAAATGTTTAGTTTACTTTTTAAACATGCAAACTTCATAATTTAGAGCATCTTTGGTTTTTGGCTTTCAAACAAACAATTAGATTTCATTTGGTGCTCTAAAACATACTCTTAATTAGCATTGGATTTACAACAACTTACATGTCATCTAGATCAATCATACAACTCTTTAAATCCTTCATTTAGAACAAGTGTAGTCACTAGAATTTGCAATGACCTGAGAGCAAAGTATAAAATCCTACCTACTAGAAGGAAAATAATAGTTTCTAGTTAGCTTAGTGGATTTTGTATCTTGATTTTCATTTTTTTATTGACTAACCACATAATGATTCATTGAAGTGTGTGTTGCATCTTGTAGGTACTTGACACATTTTCACATGCACATTTATGGTGCCCACCATGGGGAAGAAAGTTGTTTTTTTGTCTCATCATTTCTCTCTTCTTCTATCATTATTCTATCTTTTTTGGATTTAGGACATTCTATCCATAGTATGAGTCTCATAAAATCATACCAGTATTAGTACTAAACCATACAAGTCTCTACAAGTTTTACTGGAAACTCATATGGAAACATAAGGATACTCATATGGGGTTACTGTGTAACTCGTACAAGTTACATATAGTTTCTTGTTGTGTTTTTTAGCTCTAGTGATCATTTCTCATACTTACAGCTTAACCATGGTTTTCAGGATGTTTGAAACAAGACAATACACAAACTAATGATGTTTTATCCTATAGGTTTTCATGTTCGTATATCAACCAAGCAGTTTCATTTCTATCTTCAAATTTACTTTCATGTTTTTGTTAACTAGGAACCCACATGCAATACATCTTAAAATGAAATTTTACTTGGTGTTTAAGGAATAACAATAGTGTTAGGAGATTATGCTCTCACCCTTTGCAGGATCATCATAAATCCAAAAACATTGTTCTCATTTGTCATTTGAGATATGCAACTTTAGAGGGCCTGTCCAACTGGGAAAAGGTACTCACCCTTGGAGAATGACCCAAGTGAGAATGTGTTAATGCCAAGATACTCTAAATCACTATAGTAAAAAACTTCCTTGAGAGTAAAGCCTCGGGAGATAATTGACATTTGAGCTTATACTTGGCTCTTTCCTAACATGTAGTAGGTCCTATTAGTATCAATCATGTATCATGACTATTGGTGTTAAGGTTCTCTATGGCCTTAGCAGCCCCAATCAAGCTTGCATGGACACAAAGAATACACTTAAACAAAGATCCTTACTAAAACCCTTTTTAAAATAGCGTCCAAAATCCTTTCTACATTTTGATACGAGCATTGTGATATGTGCATGCCTAAGAAACCTGTCATATACCCCTCAATATGATATAGGGATCTTGAGAAATTCAAGACTTGGTAGGCTCGAGAAGTGTGTGTCGTGGAGAGGAGCCAGTTCTGCCAAGCTTCTAACTATCTGAATTGAATTCATATTTTATTGTAAGGGTATTCAAACAAGTATTATCTTTTCTAGCCACCTAGGCATAGGTTTTTTTTTTTGTGATTGATTCTATTGAGCTCTTTCATGATGTGTCTGATGTGAATAAAAATACAAAAAAACAACAAAAAAAATCAACAAATTTAAAAAAATACAATTTTTAGGTGTTGAATCACACATTCTCGTATGAGTTTGTATCATGGATCGTACAAGTTAGGATCATCCTCACTAGTTTCTCATATCGCAGAGAGTCGTTACTTGTATTAAGTCGACCCAGTGCTCGTACAAGATTAAGTCATTTTGTTTTCAGACACTGACTCTCGTATGAGATCACTATGTTAGTCATATTGAACATAGTACATGCTCATACACGAACTCTATATCCCATGTCAAAACTTTGGGATTTTTTTTTATTTTTGTCATCCAGTTCTATTTTTTCTACATTGGTTATGTCTAGATTTTCTTAAATATGTGCTTTCAAAACATTACTAATAGTTTGTCTTTGACTGTAATCTATTGACAGTCTGACCCATTTGTTGTCTCTAGGTCTAATTCTATTGTGCTAGTCCAAGTGATCCATTATGCATTTTGACTTAATCATCTATGTCTATGTTTTCCTTATCATGAGTTGCAAGAGCATATTTGTTAACCTTGACTCAAGATTGGAGTCGTTACTATCTCCCTCTCAATTGGACATTATCTCTTTGTCTTTTTGGACTTGGACTTAGTCAAAACTTTAGATATCACCTCATCACTAGTTAGATGAATCAATTGGTTAATGTTTGTACAAACTAGGAGTTCTTTTAGAGCACTCTACATGGAAGGACAGTGTTCCCCACTTATGGAAAATCCTTTGTTTGAGGAATAGATGAATACAACGAATGAGTCAGTCTTTCCTACTGACAGATTACTAGAACCAATAATGTCAGGGGAAATAATCATGATGCTAAAATACCACTAGATTTTAATGATCTTGAAGATTTTGAGAAAGAAGTTAACAAATCTCTACAAGACCAAGCATTCCTCAAGGTAATGAAGGTTATCATGAATAGAGATAAGAAGAAATACATTTTAGAACTATCTCAACAAGGAACCCAACTTCCCTCTCATTATAGAGTGGAAGCTGATATCATTGCTAGAGACAAGGAAACTCCTATGACACTTTTGACCAAACAGATCCAATCTCTGCAAATAGGGATGTAAGAAATGAAACCGGAAAAAGAGAAACAAATGAAAAAATTCTCTATGGACACAATTTTTCCATTTCCTTTCAACAAGGACTTAAACTTATCTCCATTTCTACATGGAGCAGAAATCACTTGATTTGACAAGTATAGCAGACATTCTTATCCACAAGATCACGTTTGGAAATTTTTTTCCCTATTTAAAAAGTCTATGTATGAGTAGATGTATCTCATGCATCTCTTTCCCCAAACTTTAGGTGGTCAAGATATGAAGTGGTTTTCAAAGTTACC
The DNA here is from genome assembly GCA_018584345.1 of Thuja plicata. Lineage (NCBI taxonomy): Eukaryota > Viridiplantae > Streptophyta > Pinopsida > Cupressales > Cupressaceae > Thuja > Thuja plicata. The sequence goes on from MU227431.1 coordinate 197,119, forward strand.
CACTAGAATCAAAAATTTTGATGAACTGATGAATCTAATTTTACAATAGTATTCATATAACATACATCATCTCATGTCTATGATCGAGTTATGCAAAATTCAATAGTAGACGGGAGAATCATTCGTGAATTTTCTTCATCGATGGAGAATAGTATTTTATAGATATCCATTACTCATTCCCTAGTTTAAAAATATGTATATATTTACTAATGCGCTACTTGAAGGATACAACTATCCCCTTAAAATGCATGACCTCTCAACTTTTGACCAACTTGTGAAGAGTACACTAAGGATAGAAACAATGCTTTTCAAGAAGGGTTAGGTTACCCTTTCTAAGGATTCCAAAGTCAATTCCATTTCTAATGATAAGAATAAATATTGGAATAAGAACAAACATGTTGTGAATGATGGGGTAGTCAACAACGTCGCTCCTTAATCCAAACCAATAGTCTTTAACTCAAAAAGTGGCTCCAAATCCCTAAAACCTATTGAAAACACCAAAAAGTCACCATCAAAAGTGTTTAGTAACCTCATGAAAGAAAAACCATAGGTTAAACACAAGAGGGACTTTGATCCTTTGGGTGAATCTTATGAGCCATCTCTCAAGAATATACTGGAAAACAAACTGATCACATTGCCAGACAACTCCAAGCCATACAAATGAGAGATAAAACCAAAATGGTGGAGAGAAAATTATTACTATGTGTACCATATAAATAAAGGACATACAACGATGAATTATATGAGGTTAAAACATGATATCTAAGACCTCATTGTTAATGAAAAAATCATAGTTGACAACCATGCTATGAATGTTAATCATAAGGAATTCAAGAATCAATTAGCTAAATATGAGAAAGCATAAACTTATAAATAGGGCGCTAGGAACAGTCATACATACAAGACCTAGGATGATAAGGTCATCCACATGGTTGAACTAGTCTCTTCTGAGTACTATAACATCATCATTATAAAAATGATATGAAAGAATCTAGAATAGCTAATATTGTTACCCAAGTACAAGAAAAGGTCATGTTGGGCAAGGGAAGATCTTCCAACTCCTCCTCACCTCAAAACCAACCAACAACATCCAAACACTGGGTGCCAACAAACAAACAACTAACTGCGAGTGCCTCTAAGGTTTCATAGCCTAAATAATTGGCTTTGTCCCATGCTGCAGACTATAGCATCATTGAGCAATTGCAAAGAATAAATGCCTAGATTTTGATCTTTGAGTTGCTCAATATTTCTCTAGCTCACAGAAAAATTTTAGATACAGCCTCATCAATCTCTAATCTCCCCAAAGACTTAGATCTAGATAGGTTTCAATCTATGGTTTGTCATTTGACTTCACCATACTACTTATAATTTTTGAAAGAAGGTGATAACTCCTTGAGCCATCCACATAATCATCCCTTCCACATTGAAGTAATGATCAATAAGCATTGTGTCAAACGAGTCTTGATAGATGGAGGTGTAGGGTTCAACATTTGTAAATACAAGCTAATTGAACAACTGGGATTGTTAGAATATGCCATTGATCCAAAGAAGAAAATTACTATAAAGGCATATGATGAACAAGAGAGATCTTCCAAAGGTCTCATAACTCTCCCCATCAGAGTGGTTCCCATGGAGAGAGATGTCACTTACCAAGTGTTATATCTTCTATTGGCTTACAACATCTTATTGGGAAGACCCTATATTCATGAAATACAAGTTGTCCCATCCACCTACCATCAATGCATCAAGTTTCCATTCAATGGTGTTGAAGTCATCATTCCTGCAGACACTAGCTATGCAGGTAATGCACTGCACGAGGCAGAAAATACTCTCATCCCACATAACAAAGAAGCTTCAAATTCAGAGTTAACCCATGACTTAGTGAAAGAAATGGAAAAGAAGTTGAAAATAAAGGACACTAGTATGGGTGGATACATAGTGGAACCAGTATTATAAATCACATCTCTTCCCACATCATTGATGTCCTAAGGGAGACCTTTAGAAGAGATGAAACCATCGCAACCTCAAGCAATCTATGATGGTTATTTTATTAAAGAAAATGTACCATTAGAAGATGAGAAAGAAGGACAATTCATTTTGGAATAGCTATATAGGGAGCATGAAAACAATGAAGTAAAACAATGTGAAATATCTCTAGAGACATATGGAGTGGGGTATGAACTCACTCAAAGAATGGGTTATTCAGGAAAAGGACTCCTCGAATGTAACCAAATTTTAATCCTCAAACCCATCTCTGTTGAATTCTGATGGTCTAGGGACACAACTAGTCTAGGTTTTTTATCAAAGAAAGCACGAAAGGCCAAAAATTGTCTAAAATAAGAAAAGAGACATCAGATCCATCTAGATGAAGAAGAGAAGAACATAGGAGAACAAATCACTAACACACTCTCTTGCAAGGGGCATGAGTCTGATGATGAAGATGTGTATTATTGTCCTATTGCTCTAAATACCTTGTCTCTCCTCTTTGGAAAGGAATAAAAAACACCATAGATCAATTCTAATCAAGAGTGTTTTAGAGGAATCACCAATGGTTTATGATCAGTAAGAGACCACCACATTTGGAAAAAATCCATATACAGAAGATGAGAATCTAACCATAGTAGAATTATTAAAGAGAGCTCACCCAAACTGGGGGCAATGAGTGGACTTCACTCATGTCCTAGACATGGTAGACTATTATGGACTCTCATGAGTTTGAGTTTGATAGTTTGTCACAGGGAAATCAAGATAAGGAGGTGGAGACCATACAATAATATGTAACTCCATTCGAGGTAGGTGAAGGTTTAGGATCTAGGTATGATTAGTTAGGAACTCTAATTCCTAACATGGGCTTTGACAATGTTGTTATGGATCTTATTGATTTAAAAACATCTATACAAGGTAATAATCCAGGTTTCTACTTAATGGTCTAGGTTTATGTTGAAGATGTCATGAATAACCTTGAACTTTTCAATCTATCACCACTCATACTGATGCGGGAGCATCTTGGGGTAGTTGGTAATCCTGCTCAACCAAAAACATGTTTCCCTTTGTTCTTTAGCTTGTTTGGAGGCTACTTGGTGAAGTGCTCTATTGATTGGGTTTCTGTCACTCGGGTATGCTTGTTTTGAGTTTCTTATGTTGCTTGGGTGTGCTTGGCCCAATTTGGCCTTAGTTGCTCTGGTTTCTATCGCTCAGGTATACTTGTTCCAAGTTTATTTTTTTTTCACTCAGGTTTGTCTTCTGTTGCTTGGGTATGCTTGGCCTGAGTCATGTTATGTTACTCGGGGTGTTCTTTTCCCGAGTCAATCTATTGCTTGGTCATCCTTTGCCTGAGTTGTTTATTTTGGAGTTGGATCTGGTGGCTGACTTCTGCATTTAATTTATGTGGCTTAATTAATGTGGGATCTCTCATTGGGATCTATGTGGATCTAAATCTGGGTTGATGTGTTCTCCTATGTATTTTGTTATTAATGGAAGCCGATTGGGTCATCTAATTATTGTTTACAAGCTGACTTATGGAAAGTGTGTATAAAAGAGATTCTAGGATGATGTTTAAAAAAAACATGACAGAGGCATGGAAAGATAGATAGAGGATAGAAGAGTAAGCTGATAAGATGAAAGATTGTAAGTGGTTATATATAGCTATAAGTGGGAAGATAGAGATTGTAGATTGCTTGGTGGCTTATGAGCACAATTTAAGATCTGGTTTCTTCCACTTAGCTATAGGATATATGGTAAAGTATGATCCTATGAGATCTTGTTGAATCTTTTGATGTAATTGGCCCTAACCAGGAAGGCCTTATAGCCTAACATGTTGCATGTAAATGGAATTCTGAGATAATATAAATTGATATTGCTATATCTTGTGTCGTGTTGTTTCCACTGTGTATTCTTATTATTGGCTGTAGGCTTGGATAATCCTTTATTGGATCCTCTGAGCTTGGGATGCATCAAGTGGTATTAGAGATGCTAGTTCATTTCTTATGGAGCTTAGGGTTTTCAAAGATTAGGAGAGATGCCTCCAAGAATATTGGACCCTAGGGAGATTGCAAATCTTTCTGAGGTGGAAGCGAGGATAATAGAAAGATTCAGATCTGAGATAGTGGTAATGAAGAATGAAATCATAAAAGGTATCAGAAATATTGGATTACATAGAGGTCCAAGAATGGATGATGGTTATGAAGAAGATGCTGAAGATTTTGAAGTTGTTGGATCTAGTGGAGATGATAGAGCTGATCAGATAGAGAGATCTATAGGAGATAGATATGATTAGTTGTAGAGATCTGGTGCTTGATTGAGTACAAACTACAGAATGGAGGTTTCTAATTTCTCAGGAACATTGAATCTTGAGGACCTGATTGATTGGATTGGTGAGTTAGAAGACTAATTTGAGCTGGAAGACATTGAAGATCCTCTTAGAGTGTGATTGGCACAGACTAAGTTGAAAGGGCATGCTGCCTTATGGTGGAAAGAGTTGCAGAGGGACAAAGAAGAATAAGGTGAGATGAAGATCAATTGCTGGAGGTTGATGGTGGAAAAGTTGAATGCTAAGTTCATTCCCTCTGACTATGAACTTGAGTTATTTAAGAAGCTGCAGAATCTGAAATAGAAGGAGATGACTATGGAAGATTATACGGAGGAGTTCTACAGGTTAACTATTCAGTCTGGGCATAGAGAACATTATAAGGAAAAGGTGGCAAGGTATGTTAATGGTTTTAAATTCAATATCCAAGATGAGATTGGTATGTTGAAGATTGAATCAGCAGAAGACGCTTATCAGTATGCATTGAAGGAAGAACACAAGTTGAAGAGAATACATTTTGGTAATTCCCAAGGAAAGAAGTCAGAGAAGTCTGTAAAAGATAAATTTAAGGTTGAAGATGAACCAAAACCTATTGAACCAAAGAAAAAGATAGGTAGAGGTGTATTCAGGGGTACTTGTTATAACTGTGGTGAAGAAGGACATCGACCATTTGAATGTCCCCATGCAGATAAGAAGGTTGGTAGTCACCAAAATGCTGTTGTGAATGAGGTTGCTGAGAATGAACCTGAGGTGGAGGGTATGAATATTTTTCTTAGGAGAACTTTGTTTCCCTCGAAGCAAGCTTATTCTATTCAGAGGAAGAACTTGTTCAAGACTATGTGCAATTCTGGTGGTAAATGTTGTAAGGTGATTGTTGATGGAGGAAGTACTAACAACATAGTTGCTGAAGACATGGTTCAAAAACTTGGTTTGAAAAGGTTGAGGCATCCTTTTCCTTATAGGATAAGTTGGTTACAAGTTTTTCATGCAGTAGAAGTGAAAGAGCAGTGCATGGCGAGTTTCAAAATTGGTTCTTATAGAGATGACATATTATGTGACATTATGGAGATGAGTTATTGTCATATTTTACTCGATAGACCTTGGCAGTATGATAGAGAGGCTATTCATGACTGCAAAATAAATTCCTTTACTATACTAATGGATGGAAATAAGTCTATTTTGATTCCTTTTTAGAATGCAGATCTCAAGAGGAGGAAATTGAGCATTGGTAGAAAATCTGATATAATCACAGTGGATGGTGTGAGCATGAGTGTGGAGAAATATGAAGATAAATCAGAAAGTACTAGTGGTAAGGGGAAGAAGAAGATGAACTGATGGAAGAGTGTGTCGGTTAAGGACTTGGAAGACATGTATATCAAGAACTAGTATGTGATTAATGTGTTGAATCCCAACAGATGTTCATCTAGCTTCTGAGAACATCTTTTCGCACTTGGGGTGTCTGATGTAGGAGCATCTTCGAGTAGCTAGCAATCCTGCTCAACCAAAAATATGTTTGCCTTTGTTATTTAGCTTTTTTGGAGGCTACTCGGTGAAGTACTTTGTTGCTTAGGTTTCTATCACTTGGGTATGCTTATTCTGAGTTTCTTTTGTGACTTGGGTATGCTTGGCCCGAGTTGGTCTTTGTTTCTCAGGTTTCTATCACTCAGGCATGCTTGCTCTGAGTTTATTTTCTATCGCTCGGGTTTGTCTTTTGTTGCTCAGGTATGATTGGTTTGAGTCATGTTCTATTGCTTAGGGTGTTCTTTTCCCAAGTCACTCTATTTCTCAGACATCCTTAGCCTGAGTTGTTTATTTTGGAGTTGGATCTGGTGGCTAACTACAACATTTAATTTTTGTGGCTTAATTAATTTGGGATCTGTGTGGACCTAAATCTGGGTTGATGTGTTCTCCTATGTATTTTGTTATTAATTATAGTTGAATGGTGCATTTAATATTTGTTCATTGTAGGTTTTATGGCCGAGTGGGTCATTTAATTATTATTTACAAGATGACTTGTGGTAAGTATGTATAAAGGAGAGTCTAGGATGATGTTTAAAAAAAAATGACAGAGGCATGGAAAGATAGCTAGAGGATAGAAGAGTAAGATGATAAGATGAAAGATTGTAAGTGGTTACAGATAGTTGTAAGTGGGTAGACAAATATTGTAGATTGCTTGGTGGCTTGCGAGCACAATTTCAGATCTAGTTTCTTCTAGCTAGCTATAAGATAGATGGTAGAGTTGGATCCTGCAAGATCTTGTTGAATCTGTTGAGGTAATTGGAGCTAGTCGGGAAGGCCTTACAGCCTGACATGTTGCATGTAATTGGAATTTTTAGATAATATAAATTGATATTTCTATATCTTGTGTTATGTTGTTCCCGCTGTGTATTCTTGTTATTGGTTGCAAGTTTGGACAGTCCTTTATTGGATCCTCCGAGCTTGGACTGCATCACATACATACTGAACTCATTGAATTGGGCTTGTAAACACAACCTATAAACATCCCTACATTCTCTAATGAGTACACACTATCTTTCTTCCTAAATATTTTTGAATGAGTAACTTCTTCCACTAGCAAACCTAGCATGAATATGACAGAAGTGGATATCAAGTACCTCAGCCACAAAATTAAAATAAAAAATAAAAAAGAGTTCTGAAGGGAAAAACCACATTGTGGAAGTTTTAGAACACAAAATAGTATAAATAAAAGACACATTTGATGGTGAAAACCTCTTTGAGGCTCCAAGGATGGGGTACTTGATATCCTCCCTAGTCACTTCCAAGAATGGTCATCAATACTGATCAAACCAATGTAGCCTGTGAACATTGGGATAGAATAACATCCACACATCAGTCATGTAGCATAGTCATTATCAAAAAAAGAGATAAAAGAATTCACTTAATTCTTTGAATAAAAAAATCAACTTTACATGGAGTTACCCAGATATTTAGGGTCTATGATGTAGAGGTAGACAACCAAAAGCCTCAAAAGGACTCAAAAGGACAATGCATCCTTCAATACCCCAACTCCAAAGGGAAAAAGAGTTCTACACTTATCACAAGTGCAGAAAGGACTTGGATTTAGATTATCACAACCTACTACCCCTAGGGAAACCTACTCACTAGGTTCCACCAAGTCTAGAACACTAATTCCAAGTGATTAGCTCTTAAGCACTTATCCCAATTTATCAGCGAACCCCATAAAATGACTCCAAGGACTAGGGGTTACCTACACTCATGGATGTGGCCTATTTAGGTCCCTAAGACAATGATTCCATGATCCTATTCAACATATGCAACCTTTTCAACATAGTTGCTTTGGAAACCCTCCTATTGGCTTGTAGCCTTTTCTCGAAGCATTTTTTCTCTTAAAAAAAATAATTCCTCATAACCACTTGAACAAATTAGGGATTTAGATACCCTTTATGGCCTAAGGTATTATAATTAAGCACCAAATCATGAAGGTGAAAGGAAGACAAGGTAACACACAAAAGTGCTAGTTGTAATTAGGCCTAATTAGGTCTAAATTTACACTAAAAGTAATCCTTCCTTGCATCTAATTCACAAACCAATAATTGGTTCATGTGAGGGTATGTATAAGGGTCTTCTACACTAATTTTGAGGTCATGATGAATTTGCAAACAGAAGTTATGTACACTGTCCAAATTCAGTGATTGGTGCATACATGGTCATATACACCTAGGGCATCATGGAAAGCCCATCTTCCTATAGTTTGACCAAAAAAACCTACATATTATTCAATAGCATGGTCAAAACATGATTTCCACCAAGGGCCATTACATTCCCATGGTGGAAACTAAAAATACATACAATTCTTATTGAAACCCCGATTTAGGGCCTACAAACTAGGTAGTGAGATTGAAAATTTGATAAATTGCAATGTATATAAGATCAATAAATGAGACCAGGTGAAAAAAAATATTCAAAAAACCATCTATAAATTTCATACTTTCATTCAATTTCTTCTGTACCTGCCCGTACCAACTAACTGTTCATGAAATTTGCAGAGAAATGGTTGATCTTTATTGATTTTGAATGCCAAAATTACATCATCCTCCTACCACCCACCTATGAGGGATTATGTAGGAATTAAAAATGGTTACATTGAATTTATAAACTAACTATCCATTTGGGAATGAGTTTTAAAAGTTTTGACAAAATTTGTCAATTTTGCTCAAAAGTTGCTTGACAACTTTTTGAGCAATTTTGCAATATTCTGCAATTTTGCATCCGAGGTGACCAAACTTGGTCCAAGACTTTATTTTGTGATCCCTAATGGATCAAAACATGAAACAAGTGAAAATAACCTATAATCTAGGTTTTGGACATTCATTGACTAATAGTTGACCAAGGGCTTATAAAGTGCCAATCTTGGAACTAGGTCTTACAAAAGAAGTCCAAGGAGAAACCTAGGGTACTAACATTATCTAAAGGTCACTAGGACCTTGTAGGAAACCAAAAGTTCCAAATGAACACTTAGGTTATCTAGGGTTCTCCTACACCATACTCCCCATGAGGTTTTGAACTCAATTTCCCACTTGAGGTTAATTGATCAAGAGTGATGCCATGTTGCTTGATTTGGTCATATGTCATCCAGGTAGCATCTATGTTAGGGAGTCATTTCCAATTGACCAATTATTGCATATAATTTTGTATTCTGGTTTGCTTGAGCACCTTGGACTCAAGAATTGTTTCCAACTCCACGAGTTTTCTTTGTGGAAGATTTGTGACATAGTCTCCTCCATCCTCTTCACTTTGTGGATCCTCCACATTAGTCATATCTAAAACACATTTATAAGGGGTGAGATCAGAAGCATTAAATATGGGAGAGATCAATAAGGTAGGAGGAAGGGATATTTCATAGGTGTTTTCACCCATCTTGTTGAAAATGGTGCATGCCCCAACTTTCTTCATGTGTATCTTTCAATATCTTCCTTTAGGTAGTATTTCTTTCCTTAGGTATTCCCATACCTTATCTCCAATCTGGAAATGGATCTCTCTTCTCTTCTTATCTACATGTGCTTTGTATTTCATGGTGGGCTACTGCAAGTTGTCTTTCATTTCTACCTAAACTTTGGTGAATAGCTTTGCTAGATCTTCACCTTGTGCCATACTTCTTTAAATAATTCATTTAGAATAGGTGTAGTCACTAGACTTTGGAATGACCTGAATTAGTTTTGGTTAGCTTAGTGGATTTTGTATCTTGATTTTTACTTGTTGATTGACTAACCACATAATGATTCATTGAAGCATTTGTTGTAGTTTGCAGGTACCCGACATGATTTCACGTGCACACTCATTAGTAAACTTGATCGACAAATTCACACATGCATTGACTTCCATGATTTGAATAAGGCATCACCAAAACCTGACTTTATGCACAACCTAATATTGACATGATAGTTGACTCAAAAATAGGCCATGCACTTCTTTGTTTCATGGATGAATTCTTAGGTTACAATCAAATCTGTATAAAGCTGAAAGATCAATGAAACACTTCTTTTACTACCCCTTGGAGTACCTTTTGTTATGTGGTCATGCCACTTGGGATAAACAATGTTGGTGAGACCTATCAATGAGAAATGACCCTCATATTCCATGATTTTATTCATAAAATATTGGAAGATAATGTGTATGACTTCTTGGAAAAATCATTTCTTTGTCACAATCAATATATAAAAAATAGTTGACTTATCTTTGAGTGTCTCCACCTCTACAAGATGATATTCAACCTATTTAAGTGCATCTATGGCATAGATGCCAACAAGCTATTGGAATTCATTATCTCTTAAAGAGGAATAGAATTCAATAAAGATAAAAGCATTGTTATTATCAATATGCCCCCACCTAGGAACATATCTCAACTTTATATTTTACAAGGGAATATCTAGGACATGAGGAGGTTTATTTCTCAATTGGATAATTAGACCTTAGCTTTCACATTACTATTGAAGAAAGATGTCTAGTTCAAGTGTGAAAAGAAATGTTGAGTAGCCTTTGATTCTATCAAAAGATACCTAGATAATCCTCCTAATCTAATGATAGTTATGCAAGACTACCCCTTTCTACTCTATGTTTTAGCATCGATGAAATTATTTTAGCCTTGTTAGATCAGTATGATGATCATGGAAAAAGAAAGGGTTGTTTATTATGTTAGCCACATTTTGGTTGACTATAAGACTTGATACTCTATTATAGAGAATAAATATTTATCCTTAGTATTTATAGCAGAACTATTGAGGAATTATCATATCCAAGTAGAAACTTGATTCCTCACCAAAAATAACTTACAGAAACACATGTTTTCCCAAGCTAATAATCTTTCAGGATGACTTGCAAAAATGGGTAATGTGTTGATTGTAGAATGTTGATATATGACATTGATGATGTTCTTACAAAGTATGGTTGTCATTTCTAGAAACCCATTACATAGGTAAGAAATTTTTGTGTAAGTAAATTAGGTTATACCAACCGGTACCCAATAATAACTAATCGATAAAGAGAAGTTAGGTCAGAAAGGTAATAGGTGAATAAGAGAAAAGGTGAAGGATAGATCGGTTAAGAAGAAAGATTTCTATTAGTACATTGGAAGGTGTAAAGATAATAGGAATACTATGATTTGTGACTACGCCACCTAGGTCACACCAGAAAAGGCATTAGTTAAGATGCCACCAACCAATCAATTTAGTGAACAAGTAAAACTAAAGATTATTGAATAGTTTTGATCAATTGGCTAAATCGGTTATGATGGTCCACAATTCAATGAATTTGGATGACATGAAAAATGTAGTACATTGTTTAAAGAGTTGAATAATTCAATGTTTGATAAATCTATTTTGGAGGTAAATAGGAACCCTAACTAGGTTTACAATCAAAGGTAAACACATTAAATAAAATTAGAAGTGAAAAAATTTATGTTGTTGAAGAACAATTGAAGTATTGTTGAAAAGTAAGATCTTGGACAATGATTGCAAAGCCAATTTCAGAGAAGATATCGGATCAGTTTCAGAACAAGAAAAGAGCATCAAAGTATCTAATTAGAATTTAGGAGTGCATATTAGAGGTCAATTTTATTATTGTATTCCTAATAGTTTCAACAAGTTAAAATCCCTTAACCAGAAAAGGAGGGTAAGGAAAAATAGGGCCTAAGGCACTCCCAACTATCTAAACCAACTTGCAGAGAAACTCATAAGCAATTAAAATAGAAAGGGAAGAAAGAAAGAAGAATATCCTTATTATTTCATCAAACATCATACATGTTGGGCTGTAAGGCCTTCCCAGTTACAACCATATACATTTAGATCATTTCACAAAGTAATCTTCATACATGCAAGGTCATAGACCTACAATACAAATCTTCTAACTACTTCACTACCAGAGCTACTTCCCCCCTCAAAACTAAGAACAAAAACTAAATATATACAAGAGACCACAAAAGAGGTTACCACCAAATATCCAAAATAGGAAACAATAAAGACCCATATTTAGGTCCATATGCATCCCAATGAGAGACCCCAACATTAATTACACTATGAAAATTAAATGTATACATTGGCCATAAGATCTAACATCCAAAAACCAACTCAATGAGAAAGACTACCGAGCACAGAGACCAATTGGTGAAAACCACCGAGTAGCTAAGAATAACCACTAAGACCTTGTTGGTGAAGCCAACTGAAATACAAGTAACCAATCCTAAGCGGTGAAATAGCAAGCCTTCAACTAACCAAGAAAATTAGTTACCATAAATCAATTTTATTGTTTTATTGCTATTAGTTGCAAGGTCTACCAATCGAGCTAGTTGAATAGTGCACCCTGTGTAGCTATTCACATCGCTTACTAGATAGTAAAGGAAGGAATAAAATATGACCTAGTTGATATGGTGAGATTATAGCTATTGGATAACCTAAAGTGGATCCAGATTGACCAAAACTTATCACTAAATTTTGGATCACTTTGTGTATGTATGTTCTTCTATGTTCAAAAAAATTTCCTTGGTAAACGAGCAATAACTTGGAAGATAGATGGACCATATTTATATCAAATAAATGAGTACATAGGTGAAATAGGTGATAACTTTAACAACATTATGTGGGGATATTTTAAGGAATTTCAAAAAAAAATGAACAAGAGGTATAGGATACCTCCACACATTATAGAGAAGTACAAAGATACTATTTATGTTCTAGCTAATATTGAAAATTGTAAGATTCAAGTAGTAGATCCCATAATTTCATGGATACCTGAGATGGAACATGAAGTAGATGAACAATTTTTAACCCTAAACATTGAAGTTTTATTAAATCTACTGGTTAAAAAGAAAGCAAAGAGGTATGGAATTTTTGAAGAATTTTACAAAAGAATCACCTTGCAACTCGAAAAGCCAAGAATAGAGAGAAAAAACAAAGAAGATCATTACTCAGTTGCAAGAGAATTATTTTATTGGTGAAGGTAGTAGTTCTACAAGTGAATAGAATAAGATCATTCTAGATGCTTATGCTAAGAGGAAAAGTAAGCAAGAATAAAATCAAAGTAAGACTACAAAATTACCATCGATAGAAGAGTTTGGTATGGGGAAGAGTGATGAAGTTAAATCTTCTGACCCAATGCCACTTGAGGCATCTCAAAATGTCAAGATAAGCATATATATAAAGAGGAAAAATAGAGGACATACAAAGGTCTCTCCTATCAAGAGGAAGGAGAAGAAAAAATTAGACAATGAGAAAACTGATTCAGAGAAGGAAATCACTGATATGGGGAAGTCTAGAAAGACAAAATTCAACATTCCTAAAAGTGCAATAGAATTTTATAGTGAAATAAAGGAAAGTGGAATGATAGGTAATATTAGTAACTTTAAATTCTCTAAGTTATCTAAGGAAGACAAGAAAAGTATTGAAGATGCTATTGTATTTCACTTTCACAAATTCATCAGAATGCCTAGTCAAATCAAAAGTCATATTGTTGATGAATTGTATGAAGAAATTAATGTTAGATGGGAGTCTACAGTTGAAATTGAAAAGAATATAATAGAAAGGAAAATTTTATTTATTGTGACACATTTAACAGTAAAAGAAGTAGACGAAGAAATTGAAAAATATAAAGTCAGATTCAGTGTTGGTCATAGGACTCCAAAACTACTAACTAGGAAGGAAAAAGAAGTTGAAGAAGAAACAGTGGTGATATGGAAAAAGATATTCAACTTGGATCAACCACTAGTAATAGATACAATAGGTACATCTCAAGTAGATGATATTGTTACTTTGAAAGTGTTAATGGGAGATGTGTTAGGTAGTATTCCATATATGGTTACTCATATTGATCTAACAAAAGACTTAGTTGATGATGTTATAGTTGAAGATATAACTGAAAATCCCAACTCTTCTATGGTTGGAGATGAAGTTGAAGATATATCAGTTTAGTCTCCAATTGATTTAAATCTTGTTGAGTAATAATGATATAGTTGATACAGAAGCAAACAAGGTTAATGAGACAGAAATGAGTAAATAAATAGAACATGTGACTATGACCACTGATCAACCAAAGGACACAAGAGAATAGGAAAAGGATATAGAACAGGTGAAGTAAATAAAGAAAACCAAGATGAACAATAAAAAGATAAATAAAAAGACAAAGAGAAAAAAAATAAACATGTAACACTGGTACATGTGAGAAAAGAAAAAAATATGGAGTTGAGATACCAAATAATAACACCCCCAGTGACTCACAAACTAACACAAAGGATATCAGTGAGAATAATAAATGGAAGAGAATGGAAGAAGATGAAGAGGAAGATGATGAATTTTAAGAGGAAGAAGATGATCTATAATTTTAAATTATGAAGAAATATTTTAATAAGTTGAAGCCAAAGGAACATTTACTATTTTCAAGGAAGTTGGCAGGAAAGGTTGAGAAGAAAAGAATTGAGCAGAAGAAGTACAAAACAAAAATACTAAGGAAAACCATTTCTATACTTTTTGATCTAGTTCCTAATGTAGATCTTGATGAACAAGCATCTATGATTGATCAAATCAAAACCTTATTTGATGCAATTACCAGTGTAGATCATGACATTGAAGATGAGATGACCAAACGAGTAGAGAAGATATTAGAGAAGGGGATGATGGATAAGCTACTACAGAAGATTGTGCTTGAGAATGTTTCACAATTTTAACTGGTCAAGAAAATCAAGGAATCATAACTTGAGGTTGGAAAAATATTTAATATAACATCTATTATGACCAACTTCACTGCAAAGAATACAACACAAAAGGAAGAGATTGAAATAGAATTGGTTACACTTGTCAACCAATTGGAACCATTGAATAGTTCCATGATGAATCACAATGAAAAATTGAAAGAGTTGATACAAAAGGAAATGGAACTTAAGGAAGAGGAGGAAAGGATAAGGTTGAATTTGTTAGAATTACAAGTATTTCCTACTCCACACATGGATACTGTCCAAGCATATATTAAGAAAGCTGAAATGTTGATAGGTACTCCAGATATGAGTACAATTGATAGTATGGATGATCTGGCTTTAGGCTTAAACGTTCATCACATTTCCCTGATAACACTAAAATATTCATGTGAGCATTCACATGCCACTACAAAGGTACATTTCAAGACTATATGTGACAAAATATAAGGTATGAACACCCTTGTACATACAATTTTGATCGTAGTTTTTGGCATTATTGTCACAAAAGGGGGAGTATATAGTAGATCAAAAAGGGAGAGAGTATATAGAGTATATTTTATATAGTACAAAGGGAAGCTACAAATTCATAGGGAGTATGTAATCATACATGGTGTATAGGTTCTAAAATTTTGAAGTTTTAAAAATTTTACAAGTTTTTGTCATCAATGCCAAAGGGGGAGAGTGTTGATTGTAGAATGTTGATAGATGACATTTATGATGATCTTACATAGTATGGTTTTCAATGTTTGAAAACCATTACATAGGTAAGAAATTTTTTTGTAGGTAAATGACTTATACCAATCCATACACAATAATAACCAATCGGTAAAGACAAGTTAAGTCACAAAGGTAATCGGTGAATATGAGAATAGGTGAAAGACAGATTGGTTAAGGAAGACAAGCTTGCTATCAGTACATTGGAAGGTGTAAATAAAATAGGTATACTATGATTTTTTACCTTGTCACTTATATTACACTAGAAAAGGCATAAGTGAAGATACCACCAACTGGTCAGTTTAGTGAAAAGGTAAAACCAAAGGTTATTGAACAGGTTTGATCAATTGGCTAAATCGGTTATGGCGGTGCAGGATTCAATGAATGTAGAAAGCATGAAAAATGTAGTACATTGTTTAAAGAGTATAATAAGTCAATTATTAGGTATTTGTGCATATATTTATGTTTGATTCCAAGGTGTATTTTGGCCAATAATATTGAATAAATATTTCACATTGTAGATAACAACTTGAATTTTGTTATGGTTGATGTGGTAAGATTTTAATGTTTCTATGAGTTAGTTATGTTTGATAAAGATATTTTGGAGGGAAACATGAACCCTAATTAGGTTTACAGTCAAAGGTAAACACATTATATAAGATTAGAAGTGAACAAACTTATGTTTTTGAAGAACAATCAAAATATTGTTGAAAAGTAAGATCTTGGAAAGCAATTACAGAGCCAATTTTAGAGAAGATTCATGATTAGGTTTAGAACAAGAACAGAGCATCAAAGGATCTGATTAGCTTTTAGGAGTGCATATCATAGGTCAATTTTATTGTTGTATTTCTAATAGTTTTAAAAAGTTAAAATCCCTTAACTGGGTAGTCTCTCACAAAAATTTATTGTAAATGGCTAAATGTAAGAAGTTGTGTTGCACTAGAGGAAATTTTTTGTAGTTCCAGCTGAAATTGTTGTGGCTGGAGAAGTTCTGGTAGGAAAATTTTTGGATGGATAGATGTGGCTCACACATGGTGCTATCTAGCTTCGATGTGGTATATGTGTTTCAGCCAAAACCATTTCGATTGGACCAGTTCTGACTAAAATGGTTTTTGTCAGAACCCTTAAAAACCATATATACCTCAAAATTTGCCCCAAATGGATCATTTCTACTTGGCACCTTTCGAGATTTGCGGAGTGGGTTTGGTGATATTCGACCGAAAACAAGTAGTTTTTTTTTAAATGTTTTTAAGTTTTTTTTGGTAAATTAATGTAGTTGTATTATTTAATGTTTTTTGTTTTAATTTTTTATTTTAGAAAATAAAAAATATGGTTTTATGTAGATTTAGTTTTTTCCAGTTAAGAAAATATGTTAGTTAGTTAATTAATTTAGTTTTATTACATATGTTTCAAAACATTAGGAAAAGGTTCTAAAACATTAAAAAACACAACAAAACATTAGAAAAACATTACAAAACATTAGAAAAATATTACGAAAATGTTATGTTAAAAACATACATTAAATTAGGTTAGTTGTAAACATAGGCTTGTTGTAACTCAAAGCATCTACAAAATTGAACACTTTAACTATATTGAACCCTAACATGAAACCAACATGAATTTGAAACATGAGTCAACATAAACCCTAACACTAAATCATTTTTCTTTTGAACATATGTATTTTTGTTTTATTTATCTATTTTATCTATCATAACATGATATTAGCTAGAAACTAACATGAAAATGGAACATGAACCAACATAAAGCCTAACACTAAGCAAACATGAACCATAACCATGTAAAACTAATTTAAAATTAGATCCCTAAACCTAATTGAGAAATAAAACCTAACTTGAAACCAACATGAACCCTAATATGAAAGTGGAACATGAACCAACATAAACCCTAATGTTCTAGAAACCAACATAAACCCTAACATGAAACCAAAATGAACCCTAACATGAAACCAACATGAAACTAGAACATGAACCAACATAAACCCTAATTTTCTAGAAACTAACATGAACCCTAACATGAAACCAACACATGAACCCTAACATGAAAGCAACATGAAACTAAAACATGAGCCTATTTGAAATACAATATGGAAAAGCAAGATACTTAGAGGGGGGTGGGGGGGTGAATTAGATCTTCAACTTTTATTAGTTAAAACAAAATGATCCACAATCATGCATAAAATTAATTGATCTATCATCTAGTAGCATCCATGACAGTAAATAAATAACACAAGACACAAAATTTGGTAACCCAGAAACCCAATTAGGTAAAACTGGGGTGGGGATAACACCCACAAAAATCTTCACTACTGCAGCAATAAAGTGTTCCTTTTAGGGAAATAAAGTGTGCCTTTTGAGGGCTATAAAGTTTGATCACAATTTTTAATCTACCTGGTTAAAGGTTTGCCCAGTTAAGAGCTACAGATCATTACAATCTACCTTGTAAAAGGATTTAAAATTACAACAAAGTAAGCACTCGACTAAGAGATTTAGAAAGTTTTGTTAGAGACACACTGTTAAGAGATTTCACCTGATACACTTGTTAGAATGTCTCAAGATTTGATCTTCAATATGCACTCTGATGCTGATAACAGATCTCCTCTTTTCAATACCCTCTCTGATCTAATAATCTGATATGTCTTTTCTCTGCTTCTCACTGCACTTTCACTCTACTAGATCTATGCTTCCTCTATCAAAACAACCCTTCACAAATCTCTTATGTATGCATACACCTTCTCTCACAGTACTCTAATTAGGGTAAGAAGCAATCTTAATATATTTTATGTATCTGTCAATTAGATCTAGATCAACGACCAAGATCAAATGCTTCTGCTTAGGACAATCCAATTTATGATTGTCTCCATGCCACATAGTGGGATCAAGTAATTAAATGCGTAATTATCCCATTGAAAATATTAAATTCTTAGATAAGTTAGCCCTAAACAATTTACCTTGAAATTGGTGTCATTCCTGACATACATAACAAAATTGTCTTTCTCGGCACAAAAAGACTCTATTTCTTGGCATGGACTGAACTTGTCAATCGTGTCACTTAGAAACTATTATTTTCTCAAAAATGATTGTGCCGAATAGCTTGGCCTCTACCAGATAGCTTGGCCACAGTGATGACTGACTAAAATTGCCTAGATAAATGACTAAGTGTGGGACACTAATGATCAACAAAACTTAGAGATCAAATATCTCCCCCTCCGATATTAGTGGCAAAGACACTTATCATTTACATTCAAAAAATTTTCCTAAGTACACAATGTACTCCCCCTTATATTATTCTCCATTCTTCATATACTATCTACATAATATACGTGCCTTCAGCAAAGATATTTATACTTGGTTCTGCGCATCTTTTTATGTTTCCTTTCTTGTTTCCCCCTTGTTTTTGTCACTGATAGTTGTGGGGGTTAATTTATATTTGTCCAAAAATGGTTTATGAAGCTATAAAATCAATGCAAAAGGTGTATCCCAACTATCCTTAACAAACTTCATAACCTCCAACTTAAATTCTAGCTCTGCAGCTAGACTTACCAAACTATCTGCAATAGAGAGATGGGAATCTCTCTTAACCAATTCTCATGTAGTTGTTAGTCCTTCTGAATAACCTCTAGATGAGGTGTCAAATTATCTTGAATTGTTATTAATTTGGCCCTGGTTTGGCCATCTTCAACCATAAGCTCGACTAATCTCCTCTGTGCATGAGACAACCTATCAAAATGTGTGGAGCTAGAACTAGCATCCATGCTCAATGAACTTGTTGTTGAATTTGTATCTAAACACAACTTCTCATTAAGTTGTTGATTATCCTTTGTAAAGAATGTTACATCACATAATCTTTTGTACAATGCAAAAAACATTATTCAAAACTTCCTCAAGAATCTCAACAAGAGAAGAAAGTTCAACCTGTTTGGTATCAATCTCTCCAGATATCTTCTCTAAGACTTTGTTCTCAAATCTTCTTTCAGACCATTGCAATATTTTTTCATTTGCCTCAATATTTTCATCAGTAACTTTCTGTACAATGTGAACTAACTATTCCAGTATTGGTGCTTTCTCATTTACATCTTCCATGTCAAAACCTTTAATGAAAATATCCTTTATGTCATGCAGAACTTGCTTATGCTTTTGTGCCCTCTTAATTTCCTCCTGTCTCTTCTTCCTCTTCAATAGGTCTTGAAGGGTTTGAATCTGCTCATATGTCAAACTCTCAGGATCCCATTTAGGAATCAAAATAACTTCATCCAATGTGACATTTAAGATTGGTGACTTTTTCTTGTTTAACTTCCTCTTCTTGAGCTATGGTGAGATGATACTCGACTCAGGTTCTGTGATATATTTTACTTTGTCAGTATTAATTTCAATTGCTACCTTCATTCGAGTCAAGATTTCTTGTGGGTCAGGTATACTTCCCATTTTGGGTCTAGTGGGAGTAGATGATACAGAGTGTGGTAGATCCACCAACACTTGTATAGCTACTTGTTCTGTAGGCTTATTTGCAATTTCTTCCATCTTATCTCCACTCTCTAAAACTATTTGTACAACCTCTAAAATAGGTGGATTAGTATTGATTACCTCCTTTTCTCCTTCTTTCTTTGACTCATCCTTAGTTGTATGAATGGGTGATTAGATACATGTATCTGTTGGCTCATTCTGATCCTCGGCATCCACAATATTGCTATCTTCAAGTGTAGTGTCAATGAGACTATCCATTTCCAAATCTATAGTTTTCCCATCGCATGTTACCTCTTGTGGTTTAGTCTCAACCTCTACTTGATCAGTAGTAGTTTGGTCTTCCATTTCCTTCAGCTCTGAGGTGCCTTCACCTTTCTCATTAGCCTTCTTAGTGATTAACCCAAAAGTATCCTTCCATATTTTGGTTCTCTATTTTACTACACCTTCAACGTAATTTTTCAATATTGCATAGGCTCATTGTTTAGGAATAAAATTCCTTTGATATTACTCAATAAAATTGGCTATCTATTTCTTGGTTAATTCAGGAATGACCTTAGCTAGTGTTCCTTCCCTTATCTATCTTTCGGTCATCAAATCATACTGCCACTTTTGTGATAAAACATCATAAAGCTTTGTAGGAACAAGGTTTCCTATCTCTATAGGTGTCATCTTGATTGTACACATCATATCTAGTAGTGCTTCCTGAATCTTATGCTTATTTTCTATGCTTTGCTTCTCATACTTGATAAATTTAAATCTTGCTAAACTAGCTCTACTCCTAATATTATTGCACACCTCATCAATACTAGTCATTGGTTTATGTGATGTTGTAGGTATGTTGCTAGGTTCATTTGTATCTATCTTCTCCTCATCATCTTCTTCTTCTTCCAAGATTATTTTTCTCCTCGGTCTTTTCTCAAGCTTGCTCGACACTTCCTTTGTTTCAACTTGTTTTCTCTTCCCTAAACTACTCTCTCCAACATTATTCTTTGTATATACTTTAGTTGTCTTAGGTTGAGATGAAATAGTTGATGCCCTAGTCCTAGGCTGGCTAGAAATAGGAGGGGTAGCCTTAGGTTTGGATTTTCTTGCTTTAGTTGCCCTGGAAACCACTAGTTGCTTCCCTTTTCCTTTCACAGTGATATCCTCTTTAGGTTCACTCTCCTCTTCTCCACTAGACATATCTTCTCCATTGCCTTTTGATAAACCCAAAGGTGCATCCTCAACTTATTCATCACTCTCAATTCCAACAATCTTCTTTAGATTTTCTGTCCAATCTTTTTCCTTTTCCTCTCCATAGTGCCAACCTTCAAATCCATAGAGATTTTTGATTTATCTTCTTCATAGTTTCCAAAATGTTTGGCTACACCATCTATTTCCTCTGCCAATAGATATGTTATAGCTACAAATGTCTCATCAATGTTCACTTCCTAAGGTAATGGCCTTAGCCATGATACCCTCGGTACTACAGCCTGAACATAAGTAAAATATGTGTCTACCAGAAAACATATATCCTCATAATGTTTCTCAATTGGTGATCTGGGAATTCTGCTTCTCAATCTCATCTTTTTCTTAAATTCAAAAAAATATGTTCCCATCACATTGTCAAAATTATCAACTAATTGCTGAATAAATGCATTGATTTGCTGTGTAACAGGTATGTCTATTTTCCACACTATGTTTCCAAAAGTAGGAAACGTATTCTATATGTAGAAAAATATACAAACAAGCAAAGATATGAACTTACACATTGAATTCTTTTCCTTTCTGAGTGAAGAAAGGTTCTTAGCTAGTTGCATCAATTGAAGCTCAACAAGGTCATAAATATGATCCTTCTTCACAATCTTCCAAGCTTGGTCGAGTGTAATGTATGGGACACTGTCCAGTCGGCTTGACTGATTAAACTTATGAGAAATAACCCTAACTGCAAAATCAAGCTCCAAATTTATAATAGTAGAGATCATCATTCCTCTTTTATTCCAAATAGCTCCAATGAATTCTTCTATGTTTTCCTTACTTTGACATCTCATGGTTCTTTTCCTGTTAAGAATTGGATAACCAGTTGCGTGATGGATGATTTCCTTAATAATCTTAACTAGTCCATTTTCCAGCCATATGTTCATGTCATGTACATGACTTAGAACAATCTTGATCCATTCCATTCTGAAATCCCTCAAAAAAACTAGGGTACAAGTTAACCCTCTCTCGGCTAAATGTTTATGTTGAACTTTTAGGGCTCCGTCTTTGCACAATTTTTTATAAGATTCTCTAAGCTTGTGATCACCAACTTAACTTATCTTACACATATAGCATGACCCGATATCATGATTCATGAGTACCTTAGGTGGAATCGATGACAGGGCTCCATTTAGATCACCCTAGATGGAACTCTCAGGAACTGCTAAAAAATTAGGAGGCGCACAGGTGTCACTCCTTACTAATTGAAATTTTAGCAACTCCTCCATACCATTTTCTGCTGCAGAAGAACTAGTGGCCATGATTTCAAAATAAATAGGGTTTCAAAGATGATGAACAAAATACCTCAGTAGATGTCAAAATTCACACTTTTTACTCAGGATAGCCGACGACACACTGTACAAGTCTTCAAAATATCTTTGCATAAATCAATTTTTCAAATTCTCCAACACTCTAAAATCTCAATTGTAAGGTAAAAATAAGTAATGAACAACTCATTCCTTTATAGGCTCCAAAGGTCAAAATTTAGGTTTGCAATAAATGTTCTCTCCGTTGAGTGAGTGCCAAATAATTGTTCTTGGTCGAATAAAAAAACTTGTCTTTCTCTCAATTGTAACCCATACCATCTCGACACATACAAGAGAGCCCGATCTTGGTGTACAACAATACTATTGCTTGGCACCTATAGTGCATATTGACTTTTCTAGGTACATGTCTAAAAAAATATGTCCTGATGCATCTTAATATATGCAGATATGGACTTTTGTACTTTATGTGTTAGGATCTGATAAAAGATATGAGATATAAACACAGTTCCTCACATACCATCTTTCCTTAATTAGTGATGGTGTGATCACTTGATCCATTGGATTGAGTGACCTCAGCTTCAGTAGCTTCACTACTGCTTAGTTCTTTTTTCATTATCAGGGTCTGGTTCATATGTGCTCTAATTTCTCCAATAGTAGGAGCAGGTACCCTTGTCTTTCAATCCTTCCTAGTGTGATCAATTTTCAGACAATTATAGCAAACTAGGATTCCATTCATCCAACTCTTAGATTTTCCTCTGAAATGTGTCTTTATGTAATTTTCTGGAACATGCCCATACTCACCACAGTAATGAAAACTATGCCATATGTTGTAATCCCAATTGTAAGTATTACCTTTCCTTGGTGTTTTTTCTTGTGTCTTTGATGTCCATTGTTTTTTTGCATCAGATCTGTAATCTTGTGCTCTATGTCCAAATTTTTAATAGTTGTAACAATACCCATTGAATATAGGCGTGGGAGGTACATTATTTTCCTTTTCCCAATATTCATGTGCTTCATGTCCAAACTTCTTACAGTTAAAGCAATAACCATTGAACTTAGGTTTAGGATTGGACTTACCATTCTTGCTTTGGAAGATGTTTTTTGTGTGTCTCAATTTTCCATAGTGGTGGCATACAGGTTTGATGTTCTTTGACTTTGCATTCCTCTTTTCACCAATCTTAGATGATTCTCCTTTCTCAATAGATGTATGTTGTTTGATATGACATAACCTAGAAGAATCTTTAGATCTCCTTGATAGTTCCATCAGGTTTTCAAAATGAGTCAAAGCTTCATTGGGTCTATTCAATCTTTCATTAAGTTCTTTCTTAGATCCCAATTCATCTTTCAATTGACTATTCTCAGATCTCAAATTCACAATTTCTTTGTCTTTCCTACTGATCTCCTGATTTACAAGTAGCAGTTGATTCACCATGTCAACCTTAATATTTGTCATCATTTGTACATCATGTGTCCTTTCATCAAATATGATAGTCATCACTCTTTTTTCTTCTTCATCCATAGATTTTTCATCTTCAGCTTTCCTCTTTTGTTCCACTACTTCACATAGTCTTACTGTTTGCATTTCTTGTTCTCTTTTCAAGTTTCCGACTTCTTCACACAATGTATTGTTCCTTTCCAGTAGATCTAAAATTGGTGTAGGGAACCTCCCTATTTGATGTTTTGGTGTGATTTAGGGTTGTATTAGGTGTTTTTTTGTGTGTTGGAATAATGTTTGAGGGGTTGGATGTAATGACAAATTAACTTCATGTTTGTAAGAGCCTTAGTGCTCATTAGGTGATTTAGGGTCACTTTGGGCTAATTTGGAAAAAGTTAATATTTTAGTGCAATGTTGGTTTGAGGGGTGTTTTAGGACCCTACATGTCCTATATAGGGTCATCAAAGTCAAACTCACCCATCGAGTTGACAAGGAAAGTCAAAATGCACAAAGTGCAAAAATTTACTAGCAACTTTGAAAGTAGCTCGAGCAAATTTTGCAAGAAATTCTGAAATGTAGTTAGATTGGTTGTAACTAACCCATGTTCAGTATATGAGCATGGATTTTATGTTTGGGAATTTTTAATGAGATTTTGGATTGTAACACTTATTTTTGAGACCTCTATACAGATGACTATATCCGCATTCTTGTAATTTGCACCGTTTCTCTACTCCTGTACGACTGTGTATGGATTTGGAGAGGAGACCAGGATCCATGGGAGTGTAGTTGATTCATTTAGCTTTCATATTAATTTTTTAGTTTGTTTTCAAGTTCTTGCATTGTAAATTTAGAGAATTTTGTAGGTCACTAGTCTGTCAGAGACAATACAGTGCTGCCTAGATAGAAATGGCTCTACCCTAAAATCCCACTGGTGGAACTGACTGAAACCATGGGGGAAGTAGGGATAGAGTCTGTAGATAGGGTTTTGATTTTAATTTTTTTAGTTTCAATTAATTTCCTAGGCCAAGTAGGAAGCCCTATGGTTGACTAGTGAATCCAGGTGAGTCAGGATAGGGAGAAGAAGGAATTTGGTCGAGCACTCATGACATTTTGGGAAAGACTGAGTGGAATTTTAAGATGCCCTAGATAGTCTCCTAAAATAATTCAAAGGTGGAAGGAGGTGAATCAAAGATTGGATATCATTTTGATAAATTTTTATACTAACTGGTCTAGAGGCCTAATTAACAGGCTGAAATCTAGGGCCTGCAAGAAACTAGGGTTATGAGTGCTTTCAAAAGTCAAAGTTTTGGATTCTGACAGTTTTGGTTGATACATTCAATATTTTCAAGGTCTTGTGTGGGGTCATTTTGGAATTTTCATAGTAATATACCTAAAACTATGAAAATAGACCTACTAGGAATTAGGCAATTAGGCCTCCTAGTGAAATATTGACCAATTGGATTGGTAAAGAGTTTTGAAGTATTGGGAAGAGTTCAGAATTACCTAGGATGGGTCAAGAAGATTGATAAGACTCTTGGTGGATGTGTGGGAAGATCCTAAATAGAGGTTTGGAATTCTAGGAGGAGTTCTAGTGAAGAAACTAGGCATTTGGTGAACTAGTTGGACTAGTTAAGCCTGGAAAATTGGAAATCTTCTAAAGACCAACTATACCTTGGAGGAGAAGTTGGTAGTGAGGGTCTTGGAGATCCAAATTTAAGGAAGATTCAACAAGGAACAACCATTGGATGGTTGTAATAGAAAAAGAAGCATCTTGGAGTGAAGAAAAGCTCTAGAGCACCAAATCCTCTACGTCAAAAATTGTTGCATCGCTCTCAGTAGTGTTTCCATTCTGAAATAAACTTGTAGTGTCTTCTTCTTGATAATGAGTGTCATTTATTTGTTTGGCCAAATATTTCCTAGCTATCAAGGACTTTCTCAATTCCTATCTTTTTGTCTCAAGTTGATGTAATTCTAGTTGAATTTCAATCTTCTGATTCTTAATGACTTTACCCAATTTGTAAATCTCCATCTCAAGATCTATAGTCTCAAGCTGATTAAAACCTCTTGTAGGAGAACTGAGCTCTGATACCAATTTTTGGAAATAAAATATTGGAAAGAAAGATACTGAGAGGGGGGGGTGAATAAGATCTTCAACTTTTATCACTTAAACCAAACTGATCCACGATCATTCATAAAAGTAATTGATCTATCATCTAGTAGCATCCATGACACTAAATAAATAACACGAGACACAAAATTTGGTAACCTAGAAACCCAATAAGGTAAAAATAGGGTGGGGATGACACCCACAAAATCTTCACTACTGTAATAATAAAGTGTGCCTATTAGGGCTACAAAGTTTGATCTCAATTTGTAATCTACTTGGTTAAAGGTCTTCCCAGTTAAGAGTTAAAGATCATTACAATATACCTTGTAAAAGGATTTAAACTTACAACAAAGTAAGCACTCAACTAAGAGATTTAGAAAGGTCTATTAGAACCACTTTTTCAATAGATTTCACTTGATACACTTGTTAAAATGTATCAAGATCTGATCCTTTGATATGCACTCTGATGCTGATAACAGATCTTGTCTTTTCAATACCTTCTCTGATCTAATAATCTGACATATCTTTTCTCTACTGCTCACTACACTTTCACTCTACTAGATCACAACCCTTTGCACATCTCTCATGTGTGCATACACCTTCTCTCACAATACTCTAATTAGAGTAAGAAGCAATCTTAATATACTTTACGAATTTATCAATTAGATCGAGATCAACGATCAAGATCAAATGCTTATGCTTCTTAGGACAATCCAATTTATTATTAGCTCCATGCCATGTAGTGGGATCAAATAATTAAATGCATAATTATCCATTTAAAATATTAAATGCTTAGATAAGTCAGACCAAAGTAGTTTACCTCAAAATTGGTGTCGTTCCTTACATACATAACAAAACTTTCTTTCTCATCACAAAAATACTTTGTCGCTCGACATAGACTGAACTTGTCAACCATGTGACTCAAAAACTATTATCTAATTGGCAACGACTATGCTGGATAGCTCGGCCTATAATAGATAGCTCAGCTATAGTGATGACAGACTAAAAATGCCTAGATAAATGACTAAGTGTGGGACACTAATGATCAACAAAAATTAGAGATCAACAGAGCCAACATAAACCATAGAACACTCGAAACCAACATGAACCCTAAATATGAGAAAATTAACCCTAAAGCTAATTGAGAAATAAACCAAGTTGATCCCTAAACCTAAACCTGAAATATTAATCTACATTAAACTAGGCTAGTTGTAAACCTAGACAAAATTGAACCATAACTCAAAACCTATTTTCATTAGAAAATATGTAAATGTACATATGATTTAAATAGTTTTCTTTCAAATGTATAAGTATTCTTGTTTTATTTTCTTTATTTGTAACACACATGATTAAATATGAATGTAAATTAAAATTGGACCATGTACATGTGCAAAGATCTATATATATTTATGTTTATACTTTCAAGAATATATTTATTGTTTCTATTACATGACATCAGCTAGAGGGGCATCACCTATAGATTCACGAGAGGCTAGTGTTCAGGGGGTGGTAGTTGACCACTCTTCACGTAGATATGTTGATTCTAGAGAGGAGAGGGAGGAGCTATTCACTAGTACCATAGCTAGATTAAGACAATAAATTTAGGTTCTCAATAAGAGGATTCAATCATCCACCACCATTCCTAATAGGGATAGGGTGAAGATTATTTGAGAGGACCTAGTTCATATGATTAACATAGTTCAGTCATAAAACCCTTATGATAACATTTCTATTGATAAATTCTATACTTTTCTCTCCCGCAATGTTACTGGGGCTATGAAGTATAGACAGGTTGACTTAGAGGTTTCCACCCCTATGGTGAAGACCATGTATCCTCATTACCAGGATAGATCTTAGGTCAGAGGTTATATGACTACTAGATGTGAGGATGACATTTTTGCGCCATTTATATATCCTTGATGGTTGGCTGCTCATCATAGGTGGCCCCAGAAGGATGATGTTCCACTATATTTTTACAATATTTAATTTTCACCTTGATGTTAATTATATAGATTTTCCCATTCATGTTGAGCAGGGGAGGGGGATATTATCTAACAGATTCAGAGGTTTTAATGCCCCAGTACCTACTAATAAGTGGGAAAAGGTGGGTCCAAACCTTTTGGTCATACCAAAAGGTTTGGAAATGGTAGTTGCAGGATAGAGTGTACCAGATGATAGGATCATGAGGGATGTATTTTCTAGTATTGCGAGTATCGCAACATAGGTTCAAGATATGTCATCTAACCGTTTGGGGAGATACATGTTGCATTCCCATTCTAGAATTCCTCCACCTACATAAGATGCATCCTATGATGATGATCCATACCAGATAGTAGACATACCATCTCCTTAGAGGTTGTAGCTATATCAGATTTGGACCAGTTACGTTGTATGGGTGCATGTTTATCCAGTGATCTACTTTGCACATATCAGGCTTTACAGATTATCAGCAGGGTTACTCTTAGGGAGGTTCCATAATTTTCCCCCACCATTATTAGTACATCTATTGGATTAGGTTCTTAGGGTGCACAAAGACATGATGATATTCCTACACCACCTACATCTCCTCAACAAACTACAGTTGACAAGGATGCACCTCACCAGTCTACTTAGCCCACTTGACGACAGTCAACTCATCAACTTTTTACCACCTTGTTTATAGATGACCAGATTGATCCCGTAGAGGCATCCTTACATGACCAGATTGATCTCGTAGAGGTTTCCTTATTTTAAATATTACATATATATACATGCTAATTTTAGTCATTTCATATATATGTACATGTCATATGTTCGTGTGTTAATTTCATATTTTAAACATTACATACATACATGTTCATTTTGGTCATTTCGTATATGTATGTATGTTATATGTCAGTGTGTTATTTCATATTTTAGATTTATTTTTATACATATTATGTATACATTATGTTATTCCATGTATAACCTCAATGTTATGAATGTTCATGTGTTCATTAAATAAACTAATATCATGTAAATAATTTAAGTAATCTAACTAATGTAATGGACCATTAAAATTAAATTAATCGTACACATCAAAGCATGCTAATATAATGGACCGTTAAAATACAATTAAGTAATCTAAATAATGTCATGTAATTAATTTAAAGTAATTTAAAAGGTGATGTCTTAAGGGGATGACTTAAGGGGAGGTCTTAAGGGGAGGTCATATTAAAAACATTGAATCATTAAAATACAATTAAGTAATCTAAATAATGCCATGTAAGTAATTTAAAAGGGGATGTCTTAAGGGGAAGTCATACATCAAAGCACATAATATATATATTAAACCCATTGAACAACTAAAATACATCAAAGCATACACATAACAACATACATAATAAAGCATGCATATATCAACATACACAAAAAACATATATCAAAGTATACATAGCTATATGTTAAAATCATTGTACCATCTTGAAGCACATGTACATGTAACAACATACATAAAAGCTATATATTAAAACAATTGAACCATCAAAATATACACTATAAAAGAATACATAATTTACCAAGCATGCATAGCTATAGAGTTCAAACTATAGATTTCAATAGCATATATCAAATATCCAATACATTAAATAAGAGTTTAAACTATAGAGTTCAAATATGAAAGTATGAGAGATACAAGAAGAACTTTATCCTAAAGCTCTTGATACATATAGTCTGGATCCTCTCTATCTTTTATTATCTTCAAAAAAATATCATTTTCTTCAATAGGAAATGTTCACTTTTGATTGCCACATCCTCTTTTTTTCAATGTCTCAAATTACAACTTTGTTGCTAGTATATCGTACAAACCCGTGTTACACTTTTATAAAAGAAAAGCTCCACAACATGCAAATAATCTATTTTTCCTCTGATTTCAAAATATGTTATAGATAAAATGTATAGCTAGTGCAAAAAATAAGAAATATTGGTTTTCAATGTATATTTTCTCCGTTATAACTGCTCGAAGTTGAACTTATATGAAATTGATAGTTTTCATCTCCCACCAAATTTCCCCTATCAAATCTACACCATTCAGAAAAAAATTTACATATTCTTGAAGAGGACTCTCTCCTCTAGTGTTAAATATAAATTTTAAATTTTTTTGATATAATTTACTATTTTTTGTTTATTTAAAGCAACATCTTCTCGAATGTTAAAATACCTACTTGTTGTATTTTGAAATTGTAATATATTAGATCTAATGAAAATACTATAAAAATTATATGACAATAATCTTGACTCTGAGCTCTACAAAAGGGTATTTTTATATTTGTTTTAAAATATCATTAAAATGAGTAGGGGTTATTGAAACATTGGTTTTCTGAAATAATTTTATTTCTTTGGTAATTAGACCCAAATTGGTATAAAATATGCATTTAATAGATATTTCCAACTAGAAAAGTTTAACCACTTATTTAGCTTAGCTAAAAGGAATCTATCTAGACTGTATGTTTGAGTAAAATTAATTTATAGTTAGAAATACTCAAATTTAGCTATGCTGATAAGTGGTCCTGAAACGTGACACAACATTGTGCTTTTACCTGCTGTAGCTGAACTATAACCAAGTGACTATAATGTAGAACTTTTTGGCGAGATGTATATTCAATAAATTGAACACCATTTTTGTCTATCTTTATTTTCTGATAATAGGTTCCTTCAATAACAACTGAACCAGTTGGATATGACTGTCCATTACCATCTACAATTTCTTCTAGAAACTTGTATTTTTCTTTTGTTCATCTTAGTAGATAATAATCTACAGTTTCTGCATTCTCAGGATCCGCAGCCACAACAAAAATATCACCTATAGAAATCTAGATTCTATTAAATTCAAATCAAAAGTTTAAGATAAAATTTGAACATCACTTGCACAATAAATTAAATTTAAATAAAAGGTAATGTATGTGCACACCCCTGTAACAACTAAATCAGAAACATGCTCATAATTAGTTGAATATAAAGGATCGTGAATGGTTATGTCAATGTCATCATCTTCATAAGGATTCATTCTGATTAACTCCTTCATATGCCCTCGTGGGACATATCCACTTGCAATATTCTCACATTAACTCATTAGATTGTCCTCAACGCAGTTAGCACAGAAACATGATTTTTTTCTTACTTGAATCAATAGAGGCTTGTGTTGTCCTATACTGATCAATTGATGTAAAATTCTAATACCACAATTCTCTCACAATTGTAAGGATTAGACCTATTGAGTGTTGTTTTAACACAAGCCAACTTGCTAGGATCTCGAGATTCAATTTCCTCTCTTGAAAGAACAACCGAGTTATTCCCAAGGTTCTCCGGGGACGGGTCACAACCTGCTTGGTTACTCAGTTGAAGATAAATGTGATTGTTCATGAGGAGGCCTTTCCTGGTATGTTCAAGACAACATTCTACAAAATATTGTTAGTTTCTTTTTGGTATTTTCAATTTAAACAAGTACGGGTATGGTAAATAACATGCAACTTTGTATATTTTGAGATAACGATTTTCAAAATTTCAAGACAGAATTTAAAAAAGATAAGGGTAACAAGAAATGCAACAAATTTGTAGAGAAAAGTAAAAATCCTAAGGGCATAAGCCACTGTAAACCCTTCCTTTTGAATTAAATGCTAGAGGAATTTGGAACAACCCATGAAGCATAAATCAGACCATGTCATGATTCACTACTCAATAGATGCAAGCGTTCGGAGAAAAAGATATGTTTTACTCGTACGAGATATTCAAAATCTATCAAATCATGAAGCCACCAAGACGTGTGCACCCATGAGATGGATTTATCATTAAGCCAAAAGATAGCATCATCCACACATTCACCACAGAAAGGTAGATATACAATAGAAAACTCCAACTAAAGGTAGCACGAATTCGAAACACAATAACACACAGGGCTCTCTAAAAATAAAGAATAATGCAAGCATACATTCAATAAATATGCATAGATAGCAGTAATTCACACACCATGAATGAAGCACCCAATGTAGATCTTTATTGTATTAAGAATTTGACCCTTTGCATTGCCTTTTGATTACAATATATAGAGTTTTGATCTACAACTCTGATTTTCAGAGTTAGGGTATCAGAGAGTCTAAACTAAAGAAAAAGCTTAAAACTAGAACTTTGCTGAAGGGAAACTATTTCTAACTAATAATATGTAACTTGCATAGATTCTTAAATCCATTTACAATCCATTTGCTCATGAAAAGAGGGAAAAATCCACCAAAGAAGAGAGAGAGAAAGAAGGTGAGTTCCTCTTGTGAACTGGGAGTTCTTCTTCTTGATTCTGGTGGTCCTTCTTGGATTCTTCATCTGGAACTTTCTCTGGCGGTGGGAACAAATAGGAAACCTTTAGTCTTTCCAACACAAACTCAAGTTGTCCATTAACCTGATCTGGAGTCTAACTGGTGTTTGAAAAAGTGACCTCACTGGAAACCCCCAGTTTTTTAGACCCCGACCTCTACCCCGAAACTTTAATGCCTTTGAAATTTTCCAGGTGCTTCTCAAAATCTTCAAAATCGAAGGTCCCAAAACTTTGGACTTGTCATGGGCCGAAAGGCCAATAAAACTTGAAGAGGCCAAAAGGCTGAAATCTTTTAAGGCCAAAAGGCCGCAAAGATACTCCTTGCTTTCGGGGCTGAAAGGTCAAAATGTCAGAGGCCAAAAGTCTGAAAACTCCATCTTAGTATAAATTTGGCCAAGTGTAAAAATCCTACCCCATACCCCTAGAAATTGGACCTTGGAGCTTTATCAAGGAAAGACCTCTGGGTGAGCTGCCTAGAGCCTTTGCACTATCTCTTGAACTTCCTCAAAATTGATATCTTTCCTTCTTATCTTGGTGACCGTTCGTTCTTGCTTCTTTTTGAAGATAGTTAATCCAGAAGTGAAGAACGTGATCTCTTCTTCGTGCTGTGACATTCTTTGCATTTCCTCCTTCAGGTAGAATAGTTGAGGGCCTCCTTGGTATTAACCCCTTCTAGGACATCTTTGAACTATTGGACCACCTCTTTGGAAGGATGTAGAACCTATTTGTTTTCATCTTGATAGACATTGAGGCTAAGCCCTATGAAGAAAGTATCTATATCTTTGATCCATTTTATTACCTCCTCTCGCTTGTCATCTATAAGGGCCTGGTATTTCTAGTAGACCTTAATTATTTTGGTCATTTGTTCATTCCATGCGTTGAATTTGTCCAATTCTTCACCTTCATAGACTTTTACCAAAATTTGGAAGCATTGCTTTTGAATTATCTCCAAATCCTGGAGGGCTGCTTGACACTTAATCACCTCTGATTCTATTCCCCCATCATCTTCCACTAGGTCAATGAGTGAATTAACTTCAACTAAGATGGTTTGATATGACCTAAATATTGATAGAATCACCTTCTCTCCAAATTGTATGAAGTCATTTATCCAATTGAGGCTTGCCTGGATGAAAGAGAGAGTCAAACCAATTGGCAAATATGGTGTAGCCCTTTTATCAAGCATGGCTTGTAATGAAGCCTCCAAACAATTTGGGTCAATAGGACCCACAAGCTTTTGAATGTATCACTTTAGAGCTTCATTTTGATCTATTAGGGATTTTATGGTCTCTTCATCCTTGTTCATGACCCCTAGAGCGTGGTTCAGCCCTAAAGATGCTAGTGTCTTGCTACCTTCTCTGGTAGGTTCACCAAAATATACATCCCTGAATGTATAGCCCTCTGACGAGCCTATTATCTGAGAAGTGCTCAGTGGAGGGATAGCTATTTGGGCTTTCTAATGACCCCTAGTTTCTTGAGTCACATATGACATGGTCTTTGTTGATACACTGATTTTTTCCTAGTGGAAGGCTTGCTTCATAGTAGTCATATTTGCGTCCTCCCCATCCAATTCATTGGTATAAGTTCTCTTCCTAGGTTGTATCTCCTTGGTAAACCAAGTGGGTTTTCCATATCTTGTTACAAGTTCATATGGTTCAACCTAGAGGATTGAAGTTAGGCATCGTACTTCTGGCATTATTTCTTTCTCTGAATCCTTTTCTTGCCCTCTTTCCTGTTCGCTCCCTCCTTCCTTCAGTCTTCCCCCTTCGGTATCCACATCCATTTCCCATTCTTCCATCTCCTTTTTTTCAATCTCGTTATTCGCACTAGGGGATAATCTTCTTCTACTTCCTTAGACCCCTCTTTTACCATTTCCAATTGCGGAGATTAAAAACTCTTCTTCCTGTTATATGTTTTCTTCTTAGCAGTGGGGGGAGATTGGCCAGAAGTAGATAGGCCTTCACCTGATTGGGGTTTTGACGATGCCATTGGTGGGTCAATATGGCTTTTCATTCTATTTTTTTTGGGCCTAGGGTTGGATCCATATTCAACTGGTCATTCATGACCATACATGATTCTTGGCTTCTGAGGGGAGCCTTCTTATACTTAAGAGCTATTGACTTTTCCCCTCGCTATTTTTCTACTTTCCTGGAGGGCTCCATCAATGTTTTTACAAGGATCAGACTCATTCTGTGTGGCTTCTTGATCCAAGTTATGGTGGTCTTTATCACATGCCTCACCCAGAAGTCTATGTCATCATTTTCATCCTTGTCCACCTCTGCATTCATGATTGGCCGGTTATACACCTTATCTTTTTTGTAAATGTCTTCTAAGACCTCATATGAATCACATTCCCAAACCTTTGAGGAAATAGGAACCTTCAACACCTCTTTTTCCAGAACGAGGTTCATTCTGCAATAATCCCAAATCCTGACCTCATGATAATCTATGTAGTTTATCCAGTGATCCTCTAGATGTGGCTCATGTATGTAGAATTTTCCGATGATGTGGCTGTAAGTACCTATGGGATCAAAGTGGGCTCACACTATCTTGTAAAACTGTAAGGGACAGTCGTCCCATTCAAAAGCTATGGATTTGCAAACCTTCATGTCCTGCACTGTATATGGTCCCAAAGAGATGGGAAAGTCCTAAAAATGCTTTTTCTTATGCTTTATGTGCTTGTATGCATCCGCGAGCTGCCTGGCCATCTCCAATATGATTATCCAGTCGAATGGGTACCTGGACAACTTCTTTGGTTGCAAGGTTGACCCTACTATTCTGATATATGTGAATGTCCTGAACTGGATAAAATAGGCCCTAATGACCCTTACCTTAGTAGCAGCCTCTTCTGACATCCTTTTAGCAAAGTAACCTTTAATAGATTAGATGACTGCAAATATGAATGCATTGTTAACTATCCTATAATCATGGGAATCTTCTGGCATGTTTTCTCCTCTTACTAGCTATGGGTATACAAGGTGGGGCCATGCATTTGGATCATTTAGACTTCCCCTCTTGGTGAGGC
Organism: Thuja plicata; assembly: GCA_018584345.1. Classification (NCBI taxonomy): domain Eukaryota; kingdom Viridiplantae; phylum Streptophyta; class Pinopsida; order Cupressales; family Cupressaceae; genus Thuja; species Thuja plicata. The sequence goes on from MU227431.1 coordinate 232,229, forward strand.
TGGGATAATCTTCCCTTGTAGCTAGTAGATACACCATGTAAGTGCTCATGTAAAACTTGGGATTATGTTTTACAGCTATCAATTGCTCATCCAGATTGTCACTAATGATAGTGCCCTAGTCAAATCTTGCCTTCCATTCCTGGATCCTTTCTATCAATAGGATCATCCAGTGCTCGAGTTGAGTGGATTGTGGTAATCCATACACCTAGCTTATCATTGTTATAGCTTCCTAGATGTCATCCTTCATATATCCTCTTCCAAGGTCTATCTTGTCCAATTTGTTATTAGCAAGCGGTTGCTTGAGGTGTTCTTTATTCATCATCTCATGTACAGATTGCTCCTTTTTGCCAAACCACTTGGTACCCTTTTCAATATAGATGTCATAGAACTTATTTATGCCTTTGTGAAGGTGAAAGATGTCCTCATTGACATCCAACCTAATATCCAGTACCACCTAATCCTCTGAGTTTACTACCACCCTCTTATCTGCATCATAGTGATGGGCTAGGGTGACGATCAGCTCTGAAGATTAAACAGCCACTGGGTGTGTGGCTGCATTCACTAGCCCAGATAGGACTAATGCGGTGAATCATTGGATCTAATTGTTGGTTGAGAGCACTGAGTCATGAATTCATTCCAATCTACATTCGCGATATTGGTATCTGTTATCTGACTATGCTTGTTTCCCAGC
>MU227431.1:232969-248495 GCA_018584345.1 Thuja plicata
TGGGTTTAGTCATTCCTAAAAGAAAAAAAAATATCCATATATTATTGAACAGGAAAAAAAAACAATTTAAACTAGGAAAGCAAGAAAAAAGAACTAAAAAAATAGCTAATTGTATGTTTTCGCACTTTTGGACCTTTCAGGGTTTTGGTCACTGAAAACTAGTTCGGAGGCTGAAAAGTCTGAAAGTGCAAAAAGGTCTACTGGAAGGACAAAGTCTGTCAGGCCTTTCGGGGTCTAAAACTAAGAGGTGCTTTCTTGGGAATGCCAAACATCTGAAAATGGTGAGGAACCCTGAAAGCCTGAATGAAGGTCTTGCTATCAGCCTTTTCAGAACTTTCAGTCTTTCGAACCTTTCAAATGTCTGAAAGGCCAAAAATTCTGAAAAAACACTTAGCAAGAGTTTGAAGATTTGTTTTAGGCCTTTCGAAGGCTGAAAACCTGTGGCAAGGGTCGCGACTGACAAAACACAAAAAACCCTAAACCTAAGACCCAACAAAACTAGGAAACCCTAGGTCCAACAGGGAGGGACATCCCTGTAAAAACACAAAGGCACAGAGGCCTAATGAAGCAAAGAAATGAAGTTCCCTAGGCTAGACAAGCACTAGGTGCGAAGACAAAAACCCTAGACCTAGGAAAAAAACACAAAGTGAAGGAAAGTGAGGAGAACCTACCTTGAAAGAATGAGCAGAGTGAGGACAACTAGGAGGCTTGGAAGTGGAAGCGGTCGGCGAGGAGAAGCAGACAAAATCACTAGTGGGAGCACAAAAAAATGCAAAGTGATTTAAAATTGAAGGCTCCTCCTATTTATAGCCCTCGGGCTAACGTCAGCGGCTTCAAGATTTTTGGACCCCGAAAGGTTGAAAATGTCAGAGGAGAACCAAGCTTTCGGCCTTTCGATATTGTCAGAGTCTGAAAACACCAAAAGGTTGGTTCTTCAGCCTTTTGGCCATTTCATAATTTCAGAGTACCTAAGTCCTCTGAAAGGCTGAAAGGGATGAAAGGCCGAGAAAAGCTTCTTTCTTCCTTTGTATTGGTTTCAACAATTTTCTTTGGTAGCTGACTAGATTTCTATGAGGGGCGGACATGATGAAAGGAAAAAAGACAAAAAGAAGGGGGTCCCCATGGTCAGAGGACCACAAAAATGGGGTGTGTTTTGTGGACCCACAAAAAATATCCCCGACAAAAGGAGGAATGACTAAGGCATTTCTTTATCATCAACACTCTTCCGGAAAGTAGCTTTGTAGTAGAATAGAACCAAGAGGCGATGGAGTTGACGATTCTTCAATGACCTCCAATCTGAGGTCCTTTTGTTAGTTTCCTTGTGTGTGGTCATGTGTGTTTATTACTTGACCTTTGGTTGTGATAACCAAGATGCTTGCCAGCTATTTCCGATCTTAGCCAAATAAACCAGGGCTTCCCGAAAAGAGCTTTGCTGCCAGTCAGGCATTCATAGCCTTGACAAAGTTTTCCCCAGTCCCAAGTATAACCTTTCTCTACTGCTAGATGGGAATTCATAGCCCTAGTAGAGGTTGTCATAATCACCCAAGTCTGTTCTTCCTGCTAGGCTATAACTTTCTTTGCGAGAGCTTCATCTTTTGACAAATCAGTTAGTGTTTTCTGTTTGCTTGGAGATGTATCGAGCCTTGGACATTAGTGTGTTTCATGCATTTAGGTCCATAAACTCTTTTCTTATTCTTCTTTTCTCTAGTCTGAGAAATGATTAGGTGGTGTTTCCCAAACTTTTCACTCATGACCTCTTTGGGGCACTTTTCTTTTGAGTGTTTCTTTTGCTTTCCTTTTTTGGCTTTTCTTTCTTTCGTTATTACCTTCGCATTCAATTCAGACTTGGGTTTTGGGATCACTGGGTACCAAACCTATGCACTTAGGCTAGCTACAACTGACAAATTCCCTAGAAACCAACACCCTTGGGTGTTGTACCTTAATGTGTCTTATGATCAGGATGACCAGACTTAGAACTCCTTCTTGTCTGTATATGATAATCATCACTACTTTGTCTTTTGGGAAGGTTCTCTTATGCTGCATGTATCCTTGGAGAAATTTGACTAAGAAATACCTCTGCTCCTCTTGTGGAACACCTTGGACTAGATCCAAAACACACTAACCTAAAACAACAAAACAAGCCCCCAACAAAAGAAAAGAACAAAGAAGAGCAGAAGAAAGGACTGATGGCGAGAACAAAAAAGAAAAAAGGAAAAAATGCAAAAGTGACCATGGTACATGGGACGAAAGATAGTCCCGCTTAGGATCCAAAGTAATGTTTGAGGAATTTCCCATTGAATGGAAATGGGGTCAACTCTCCATCCAATGTGTTGATCCTAAAAGTGTTCTTCCCCAGGATCTCTGATATTTGGTAAGGGCCTATCCACAGTCTTTTGAACTTGGTGTGGCTGCCTAGCTTTTTTTTTTCCTTATCTCACATGACGACAAGGTCAGAGATCCTGAAGGTTTTGATGGTAGCTCTCTTGTTGAACCACCTTTTGACTACAACTTGATGCTTTGATACATGTTCCAGGGCCAAAGTTCATTTCTCCTCTAGTTTTAGGAGATTCATGAGTCTGACCTATACTTGATCTTCCTCCCCTATGTATTGGTCCATGAATCTCAAAATTGGGATGTTTTGGTTGATAGGGAAGACCAGTTGCAAGTCGTAGACTAGTTGATATGGAGATGTCCCAAGGGTGATCTTGACCCATACGCGATCAGTCCATAAAGCATATTTTAGCTATGTGTGCCAGTCCCTGGGGTTGTCATCCAGGAGGTGTTTGATCACTATTGTCAGATTTTTGTTTATAGACTCTGCTACGCCATTGCCTTGCGGATAGTAATTTGAAGATAATTTGAGGATTACCTAGTTTTCAAAGGCCCATTGTATGAGTGAGGCTGAAGAGAAAGAGGGAGCATTGTCACATACCAGATAGAATGGCATCCCAAACCTAGTTATGATGCGCTCCTCCATGAATTTGGTCAGGACCTTAGTGGTACAATTCTTCAATGCTTGCACCTCTATCCAGCACGTGCAATAGTTGGTAGCTGTGAAGATAAACTTATGTCCTGCATATGAAGGGGGGTTAATCACTCCAACAAAATCCAAGCCCCATTGGGAAAATGGGCGTACCTCATAGACTGGTTGAAAGGGAATTGCTGGATTTCTCTCTCGAGTTGCACTAGTTTGACAAGTGTGGTAGGATCTCACATGCTCGCTCGTATCTTTAAATATCGTAGGCCAAAAATACCCTGCCCTCAGGATTTGGTGAACAGTGGCCTCTGCCGATCCATGTCCTATTCTGTATTTGTCATGAAAGTCCACTAGTATCTATTTTTCCTCCGTTCTATCCAAACACCTTAGGTACAAACCCTCATAATTGAATTTGTAGAGTTGTCCACTCTTTAGCATGTAAGAGCTGCTTTTGATCTTTAAATCTCTTCTCTGGGAACTGTTCATTTCTTCAGGGCAGCGATTCTGCAATAGATAATACACTAGGTCTTGGTACCATACATCCATGATCACGCCTTGGTCGGTGTATGTTTGGCAAACCGAACCTTCTTCAAACTCAGAGATCAGCTTTGTCAGGCCCTGGCCCCTTACCAACTTCATCAGCTAGATTTCTAGGTCAAACTCTTGGAGAATTTCCATCCATTTTCCTCTCCATTCTCCCAGCTCATTCTGCATCAGGAGGGATTTAACTGCCATGTCTGGAACTATCCCATTGACTTTACTCCTTAAAATTTAATGCCTGAATTTCTTCACCACCTTGAAAAGAGCAAATGATTGTTTATCCAAGTTTGGGTATTTGATCTCATCATCTTTGAAAGGGAAACTCATAAAGGCAATGGGTCTTTCATCTTCACTATTCTTCTTATGCATGAGCCTACCTATGCATGAGTGTTTTGATGTGAAAGAGTAGACCTTGAAAGGGATGGTGTAGTCAGGACTGGCTAGGACTCGTGCCATGGCAATGGAATTCTTAATCTCTTTGAAAGACTTCTTGTCTAGGAGAGCCCATTCAATCTTGGCATCTTTCTCGAGCATGTCATTCAATGGTTTCACTATTTCTACGAAGCCACTAATGAATTTCCTGACGAAGTTGATCTTTCTGAAGAAAGATTTTAATTCCTTGCAGCTATGAGGTGGTGTCAATTTTAGGATCACCTCCACCCTTTCAGGGTCAATAGATATCCCCTTTTTGGAGATGATATGCCCCAAGCTCTTTCCTTCAATTACCCCGAACACGCATTTCTTGGGGTTGAGGGAGATCCCAAATTCTCTACACCTCTGGACGCTTTTTCCGAGGTCACTTATGTGGTTAGTTCTTAGTTTTGAGTAGACTATGAGATCATCCATGTAGATGATAATGAACCTTCCAAATAATCCTTTGAATTCTATGTCTATTTCTCTCTAGAAGGTGGCTCCAAGATTAATTAGCCTGGAAGGCATCCGTCGATAGGCAAAAGTTCCCCATTTTGTGGTGAATGTCATTTTCAGCCTGTCATCCTCCTGCACCATCATATGATTGTACCTAGAGTAGCCATCTAGGAATGACATCATTTGGGATCCATTAACCTTCTACAGCACTTTTTCGAGAGATGGGAGTGGATAATTATCCTTTTGAGAGGATTTGTTGAGGTTTCAGAAGTCTATGCATAGCCTGATTTCTCCAGTCTTCTTCCTTACAAGTACTAGGTTTGCAACCCATGTAGAATGTCAAATTGGGAAGATGATCCTAGTGTCAAGCAGCTTTTGGACTTCCTTTTGGATTAAGGGATCCATAGTGGGATTCATGGGTCTTTGTCATTGTCTGAAAGGTTTAGAATCTGGCTTCAAAGGAATGTTGTGCACTATGACTGAGGTTTCATATGTCTTTAATTCTTTATAAATCCATGCTATGACATCTCAATATTCAGCGAGAAGCTGGAACATCTCAATATTCAGCAAGAAGCTAGACCATTTTATCCTTCTCTTCCTTGGTTCCCACTTTTCCGATGTGGACTTCTCTTGGTTCTTCTTCTGTGCCTAGGTTGTAGGTGTCACATTCTTTACGATCAAGTGTTACGTAAGGTGCCTTCGTATAGAAGTCTTATCGCTGTCAAAAATATTTTCTAGTTCTACCATTCCCTTGGGTATGGCATTGGTTTTAAGGTTTATGACATCATAATCATCAGGCTCTTTAGGTTCAACTATTTCCTCCCTATTCTTCTCGTCGATGATCTACTTTTTGAATACGTCAGCACACATGATAAACTCTAAGATATCTTGATCATCTTGGAAGAATTGAAAGTTAGTGATACTGTCTAGAATGGCCAGGGCTGCGACAAGTTCAACCTAGAATTTCTTTAGTTTGGATTTCTCCATTGGATGTAATGAGCTAGCTGAAATAGCCAATGCATCAGCAACAATGTTCTTTCTTCTCGGGATGGTTTTGATGTTGAAAGCATCAAAGTCATTGATCAGATCCCATGCCCTATTTCAGTAGGCTAAGAGCCTCTTATCATTGTAAGTATACTGGCTACAGATCTACTTGACAACCAATTGGGAATCTCCTTCCACCGTCAAGATTTTGATTCCTTTCTCATGAGCTAGGAGGAGTCCGCAAACCAACACTTCATATTCTGAAACATTATTAGTACAAAGAAACTGTAATCTATAAGCACCATAGAAAGACTTACCCCTTGGATTTATCAATTCAATTCCCACACTTACTCCTTGTTTATATTTGGAACCATCGAAGCATAGTTTCCATATCTGAGGTGGTTTAGTAGGGCTAGGTCTAGTTGAGATTTTCTTAGAAAAACCCTTGGTCCTTGGTTTTGGGCCCCTCTCTCCATCACTGTCAGAAGAAGTTAACTCTCCTGTATGTTGAGTATGCCTAGGTTTGGGGATTTTGTCATCTTCATCACCTTTATTTTCTAGTATTCCCTTGTAAGGGGGACATGCTCCATCATCCGAGGTACTCTAGTCACTAAGAATATTTAGGGCATGACTTCTATCCTCAGAATCTGACCCACTGTCTTGATCTTGAGGTGAACTATTTGCAAGGACTAGGCTATCCATAGCTGGTGTGGTGTTGTTCCTACCTTCTATCCCAAGTTCATCTTCTTTTATCGTCAGTGATTCTAGTTGCTTATTTGGTCAGGCAATTTGAGCTAACACTTGTGACAGTGCTCCTTGAGAACTGGGGCATGTAAACTTAGAATGACTAGCTTGGTGTAATCGGTAGTATTCAAGTAGAAATAAGATGTTGGGATATGCATCTTGGCCCAGATGCCATAGGCTAGCTATTGTGCTATTGATGAAACATTGGAAGATGTCGTCACCAATCTTCCGCTCCAGGAGACCTTGGACAGGACTATGGTCTGACTCTTCACCTTCTCAGATATGAAACATGAAAACATCATCTAATCAATAAGTGCTCAAATTGGTTTGAGTGAACAAGAATTCATTTGGGGAATTGTATTCAGTGATCATCCTCTTTAGCTTCAGCTCTACATCTATCTTGATCTGGTTGTTCAAACCTCTCCAAGGTAGCCAGAGCTGGGTGAAATCTGTAGAGAGCCATCCTCTTAAGCATTTAGTCCATTCTCAACTTATCAGCATCCCATAAGTCTCAAGGATGTCCACTACGTGTATATCAATGCATTCTTGTATCTGGGGATCTTCAACTAGTTGAATGTGTTCATCTTTGAGCACACCAATTACTTTGACCTCGATTTTGTCTAATTGTATGACCACTCGGTTCATTACTTGGGGCACCATCCCCAACTTCTGGCAAATTGATAGGGGCATAACATTGCATGAGGCTCCTAAATCGATTAGGCAATTATGTAGGTTCTTTCCAAATATCCACAGACTGAGTAGGAATGGTGGGACCTTTGTCCTATCTATGAACACTGCTAGGAATGCCTTAGATGTGTTGACATTGGATGTGAGTGTCTTGGTTTGGTTGGTCAACGGGTCAGGTTTTGAATGATCCAAGGATCTTAAAAGGGATTCCTTTTGAGATGGGAAGCCCTGCAATAGTTCAAACATAGAGATGTTCACCTTCATTTTCTTGAGTTCATCTACTGCACTGTACTTGTCATTTGATTAGGTCATTCTCTAGTAGCCAGCATATGTACTTTTTGTAGGAGGTATGGGAGCATTTGGGCCCTTTAGAGGTATGGGATTGTTACTAGCCTGAGGATCTAGTGGAGTCAGTTTCTTTCCTGGAGGTATGCCATCGATGAGGGGTTCCTTTCTACTCTAGAGGTTATATGAGTTTTTCTGATCATTTTGGAAGGTGTTCACCTCAGAATATTCAGGCTCACTTTCTCTCTGAAAAGGGAACACGAATTCATCTTCCCCCGTATAGGCTTCTGGGCATCCCTCCTTTTTAGACTCATAGGAATCAAACACCATAGCATTAAATTTCACTGGGGGCCCCTCTAGATTCTAGGTGTAGTGGTCTTGGGAGTTGTTCACATACCCATTATTATCTTGATGCTTAATTGGAGCCCCAAAAAAATTGGCCTCTGAAGCCTCATAAGTATTGGCATTGTCTGCTGGGATGCTGCCATTATTTGGTCTAGTGTTCCATGGCCAATTTGGCCTTTGCTACCCAAATGGTTTATCCTGAGTGTTGTTGTTGTTGTATGCAGTAAAATCCCTATTTGGATGCTGAGGCTATGTATTTGGACCAGCAAATGTTCGTTGGTATCCACCTTGATTTTGGGGTGGGTTTAGCTTCATCCTGGTAACTTTGCTAGTGAGTTGTGATAAAGTTTTCTTTGCGACATATAACTCAAAAGCCATGAGGGCATCAGGCTCATTTGTGGGTACAACCCTTTGTTCTATGAATTTTTTCTAATGAGTTTCGTAGCTTGGATAAGTAATAGATGGAGGCACAGTTGTACATGATTTTGCCGGTATAAGATTTAGAATAGGTAGGTGGCTGGACAAGGCTTGATTTTTCACTACAAATGGGTGTGGGGCAATAGGATTACTCATGACGGGCATAGCCGCATAGCTTCCTTCTTGTGGATCCATTTGTTGAGTAAAAGTGATGGCTTCATTGTACACCTTCCCAATTGTATCTCTATCTATCGGGGGAAGTCTTCATAGAAAGATCAAGGTAAATGGATCTAAAGCCTTTAAGTAAACTTGTATGACAGCCTCATTTGGTCTAGTGTAAGGAGCTTCCAAATTTTGATGCATTTTGTGAAAATTATGATTAAACATAACAATGGGCTCCTTAGGATCCTTCCTCGTGGTTATGAACTGGTGATGTGTCACTGCAGGATCGACATACAATTTGAATTGATTGAGGAATTTTTTTTTGAATTCATTCCATACTGAGATGGACCCTCGTGGCAAATTTAGGTACCAGTTGTATGCAAACTCTCCCAAAGTGTATGGGAATAGACAACAGACAATGTCTTGGTGGGCAATCTCTTTACGGTTGCAAATTTCCTTGAAGGCCCAGATGTGTTCTTCCGCTGTCCAAGATTTTCCATATATGAATCATGTACAAAACCTTTTTGGATTTTTGGTTAACTCATGGAGCTGCCCAACAAAGTTCAAAGGTGAGCTTGTTGCGTTAGCGAAAAAGGCCATTGGAAGAGGTTGCTATAAATGTTGATTTGGCAAGTTCTGATTTTGATTGATGGTTGTGGTAGTAGTTGGGGAAGAAATGTGTGATTTCTGTCCAAGAGGATCTTGAGGTATGGTAAGGTGATGAGAAGATTCACCTTTTTCTTTTCCTTTGTCATTGCGAGCCCTTCAATGGTGAGTGAGTTTGAGGAACTTGCCTCTTTTCAGAGATGATCTAAGCACATGCTCTAATCTCTCTGGAGAGAAAGATCCAATATTATCCAACTTTTGGGTCTTGAGGCCATCCTTCTAGTGCCACTTCTATTGAGCATTGTTTTAACACAAGCCAACTTTCTAGGATCTTGAGATTTGATTTCCTCTCTTGAAAGAATAACCGAGTTATTCCCAAGGTTCTCCAGGGTTAGGTCACAACCTGCTTGGTTACTCAATTGAAGATAAATGTGATTGTTCACGAGGAGGCCTTTGCTAGTATGTTCAAGACAACAAATTTACAAAATATTGTTAGTTTCTCTTTGGTATTTTCCATTTTAAAAAGTACAGGTATGGTAAATAACATGCAACTTTGTATATTTTGAGATAATGATTTTCAAAATTTCAAGATAGAATTTAAAAAATATGAGGGTAACAAGAAATGCAGAAAATTTGTAGAGAAAAGTAAAAATCCTAAGGACATAAACCACTGTAAACCCTTCCTTGCAAATTAAATGCTAGAGGAATTTGGAACAACCCACGAAGCATAAATTAGACCACGTCATGATTCACTACTCCATAGATGCAAGCATTAGGAGAAAAGGATATGTTTTACTCGTACGAGATATTCAAAATCTATCAAATTGTGAATCCACCAAGATGAGCGCACCCACAAGACGAATTTATTGTTAAGCCTAAAGATATCATTCTCCACACATTTACCACAGCAAATTAGATATACAACAGCAAACTCCAACTAAAGGTAGCACGAATTTGAAACACAATAACACAAAGGGTTCTCTGAAAATAAAGAATAATGCAAGCATAGATTCAACAAATTTGCATAGATAGCAGTAATTCACACAACATGAATGAATCACCCAATGTAGATCTTTATTGTATTAAGAAGTTGGCACTTTACATTTCTTTTTGATTACAATATATAGAGTTTTGATCTACAACTCTGATTTTCAGAGTTAGGGTATCAAAGAGTCTAAACTAAAGAAAAATCTTAAAACTAGAACTTTGCTGAAGGGAAATTATTTCTAGCTGATACTATGTAACTTGCATGGATTCTTAAATCCATTTACAATCCATTTTCTCATGCAAAGAGGGAAAAATCCACCAAAGAAGAGAGAGAGAAAGAAGGTGAGTTCCTCTTGTGAACTGGAAGTTCTTCTTCTTGATTCTAGTGGTCTTTCTTGGATTCTTCATTTAGAACTATCTCTAGTGGTGGGAATAGATAGGAAACCTTTATTCTTTCCAACATGAACTCAAGTTGTCCATTAACCTGATATGGAGTCTAACTAGTGTTTGAAAAAGTGAACTCACTAGAAACCCCCAGCTTTTTGAACCCTGACCTCTACCCCAAAACTTTGATGCCTTTGAAATTTCCCAGGTGCTTCTCAAAATCTTCAAACTCAGAGGTCCCAAACCTTTAGACTTCTCATGGGCCGAAAGGCCAAAAAAAATTGAAGAGGCCAAAAGGCTGAAATCTTCGAAGGCTGAAAGGCCAAAAAAATACTCCTTGCATTCGGGGCCGAAAGGCCAAAATGTCAGAGGCTGAAAGTATAAAAACTCCATCTTAGTAGAAATTTGGCCAAGTGTAAAAATCCTGCCCCATCCTACTGGAAATTGGACCTTGGAGCTTTATCCAGGAAAGACCTCTGGGTGAGCTTCTCGGAGCCTCTGCACTATCTCCTGAATTTCCTCAAAATTGATATCTTTCCTTCTTATCTTGGTGACCCTTCATTCTTTCTTCTTTCTGAAGATAGTTAATTTAGAAGCAAAGAACATGATATCTTCTTCATGTTGTAACATTCTTTGCATTTCCTCCTTCAGGTAAAATAGTTGTTGTAGGGCCTCCTTAGTATTAAACCTAGCCAGAACATCTTTGAACTATTGTACCACCTCTTTGGATGGACGTAGAGCCTATTTGTTTTCATCCTGATAGATGTTGAGGCTGACCCCTGTGAAGAAAGTATCTATATCTTTGATCCATTTTATTACCTCCACTCACTTGTCATCTATAAGGGCCTCGTATTTCTTGTAGACCTTAATTATTTTGGTCATTTGTTTAGTCCATGCCTTGAATTTGTCCAAGTCTTCACCTTCATAGACTTTTACCAAAATTTGGAAGCGTTGTTTTTGAATTACCTCCAAATCCTGGAGGGCTCCTTGCCACATAATCACCTCTGAGTCTATTCCCTCATCATCTTCCACCAAGTCAATGAGTGAATTAACTTCAACTACTATGGTCCAGTATGGCTTAAATACCAACATAATAACCTTCTCTCTGAATTGTGTGAAGTCATTTATCCAATCAGTGCTTGCCTAGATGAAAGAGGGAGTCAAACCTACTGGCAAATCCGGTGTAGCCATTTTATCAAGCATGGCTTGTAATGAAGCCTCTGAACAATTTGGGTCAATAGGACCCACCAGCTTTTGAATGTATCCCTTTAGAGCTTCATTTTGATCTATCAGGGATTTTATGGTCTCTTCATCCTTGTTCATGAACCCTAGAGCATGCTTCATCCCTAAAGCTTCTAGTGTCTTGCTACCTTCTTTGGTAGGTTCACCCAAATATACCTCCCTAAATGTGTATCCCTCTGATGAGCCTATTGTCTGAGAAGTGCTTGGGGGAGGGATAGCTATCTGGGCTTTCCAATGATCCCCAGTGTCTTGAGTGACATGGTCTTTTCTGGTACACTAAATTTTTCCTATGGAAGGCTTGCTTCATAGTGGTCATATTTGCGTCCTCCCCATCCAATTCATTGGTATAAGTTCTCTTCCTGGGTTGTATCTCCTTGGTAAAAAAATTAGGTTTTCTAGATGTCATTATAGGTTCATATGGTGCAACCTGGAGGATTGAAGTTAGGCATTGTACTTCTGGCATTATTTCTTTCTCTAATTCATTTTCTTGCCCTCTTTCCTATTCACTCCCTCCTTCCTTCATTCTTCCCCCTTCAATATCCACATCCATTTCCCCTTCTTCCCTCTCCTTTTTTGCAATCTCATTCTTCGCACTAGGGGCTTATCTTCTTCTGCTTCCTCAAACCCCTCTTGTACCATTTCCAATCGCAGAGATTCAGAACTCTTCTTCCTCTTATATGTTATCTTCTCAATGGTGAGGGGAGATTGGCCAGAGGTAGATGGGCCTTCACCTGATTGGGGTTTTCACGATCCCGCTGGTGGGTCAATCTGGCCTATCATTCTAGTTTTCTTGGGCCTAGGATTGGAGCCATATTCAATTGGTCATTCATGACCATACATGGTTCTTGGCTTCTAAGGGGGAGCCTTATTATACTTAGGAGCTGTTGACTTCTCCCCTTGCTATTTTCCTACTTTCCTGGAGGGCTCCATCAATGTTTTTACTGGGATCAAACTCATTTTGTGTGGCTTCTTGATCCAATTTATGGTGGTCTTTATCACATGCCTCGCTTGGAAGTCTATGTCATCATTTTCATCCTTGTCCACCTCTGCATTCATGATTGGCTGGTCATACACCTTATCTTTTGTGTAAATGTCTTCTAAGACCTCATCTAAATCACATTCCCAAACCTTTGAGAAAATAGGAACATTCAACACTTCTTTTGCTAGAGTGAGGTTCATTCTACAATAATCCTGGATCCTGACCTCATGATCATCTATGCCGTTTATCCTCTAGATGTGGCTCATGTATGTATAATTTGATGATGATGTGGCTTTAAATACCTATGGGATCAAGGTGGGCTCGCACTGTCTTGTAAAACTATAAGGGATAGTCATCCCATTCAAAAGCTAGGTATTTGCAAACCTTGATGTCTTGCATTGTATATGGTCCCAAAGAGATGGGAAAGTCCCAACAATGCTTCTTCTTATGCTTTATGTGCTTGTATGCATCTGCGAGCTTCCTGGCCATCTCCAATATGATTATCCAGTTGGATGGGTACCCGGGCAAATTCTTTGGTTGCAAGGTTGACCCTACTATCCTGATGTATGTGAATGTCCTGAACTGGATAAAATAGGCCCCAATGGCCCTTACCTTAGCAGCAGCCTCTTCTAACATCATTTTACCAAAGTCACCTTCAATAGATCAGATGACTACGAATATGAATGCATCGTTGACTATCCTATAGTAAGGGGAATCTTCTATCATGTTTGTTCCTCTTACCAGCTGTGGGTATACAAGGTGGGGCCATGCATTTGGATCATTTAGACTCCCCCTCTTGGTGAGGCTGGGATAATCTACCCTTGCAGCTAGTAGATAAACCATGTAAGTGCTCATGTAAAACTTGGGATTATGTTTTACAACTATCAGTTTCTCATCCAGATTGTCACTAATGATAGTGCCCCAGTCAAATCTTGCCTTCCATTCCTAGATCCTTGCTATCAATAGGATCATCCAGTGCTCAAGTTGAGTCAATTGTGGTAACCCATACACCTGGCTTATTATTGTTATAGCTGCCTGGATGTCATCCTTCATATAGCCTCTTTGGAGGTCTATCTTATCCAATTTGTTCTTAGGAAGAGGTTGCTTGAGGTATTCTTTATTCATCATCTTGTGTACGGCTTGTTCCCTGTTGCCAAACCACTTGGTCCCCTTTTCAATATAGAAGTCATAGAGCTTGTCTATGCCTTTGTGAAGGTGAAAGACATCCTTAATGACATCTAACCTAATATCTAGTACCACCTGAACCCCTAAGTTTACTACCACCCTCTTATCTGCATCATAGTGATGAGCTAGGGTGACGATCAGCTCTGAAAACGAAATAGCCACTAGGTGTGCAGTTGCATTCACTAGCCCAGATAGGACTAATGCGGTGCAATCATCGGATCTATTTGTTGGCTAGGAGCACTAAGTCAGGAATTCATTCCAATCTACATTCCTAATATTGGTATCTATTATCTCACTATTCTTGTTTCCCACCTTTGAACTAGGGGGATTCCCCTTGTATTGATACTTCATTGGGGAGGTTATCTTGGGTTCAGTCATTCCAATAAGAAAAGACAAATATCAGTAGCTTATTGAATAGAAAAAAGAAATTTAAACTAGGAAAGAAAGCAAAGAGAGCTGAAAAAATAGCTAAGTGTAAGTTTTCATACTTTTGGACCTTTCAGGGTTTCAGTCACTGAAAACTAGTTCAGAGGCCGAAAAGTCTAAAAGTGTGAAAAGGTCTACTGGAAGGACAAAGTCCGTCGGGCCTTTCAGGGTCTAAAACTGAGAGGTGCTTTCTTGGGAATGCTGAACATCTATAAATGGTAAGGAACCCCAAAATCCCAAATGAAGGTCTTGCTTTTGGCCTTTTTGGACCTTTTGGTCTTTCAAACCTTTCAGATGTCCAAAAGGTCAAAAAGTTTGAAATTACACTTAGAAAGAGTTTGAAGATCCATTTTGAGCCTTTCGGAGGCCGAAAACTTGCGGCAAGGGCCACGACTGACAAAACACAAAAAACCCTATCCCTAAGACCCAACAAAACTAGGAAACCCTAAGTTTGATAGGGAGGGACGTCCCTATCAAAACACGAAGGCATAGAGGCCCGACAAAGCAAATAAATGAAGTTCCCTAGGCTGGACAAGCACTAGGTGTGAAGATAAAAACCCTAGACCTAGGACAAAAACATGAAGTGAAGGAAAGAAAGGAGAACCTACCTCAAACGAATGAGCAGAGGGATGACAACCAGGTAGCTTGGAAGTGGAAGCGGTTGGTGAGGAGAAGGAGACAAAATCATGGGCGGGAGCACAAAAAAATGCTAAGTGATTTAAAATTGAAGGGTCCTCCTATTTATAGCCCGCGGGATGATGTCAGCGGCTTCAAGATTTTTGGACCCCAAAAGGTCAAAAATGCCAGAGGAGAACCAAGTCTTCGGCCTTTCCATGTTGTCAGAGTTTGAAAACACTGAAAGGTTGGGTCTTCGACCTTTCGACGATTTCAGCATTTCAGAGTACCTAAGTCCTCCGAAAGGCCGAAAAAAGATTCTTTCTTCCTCTGTCTTGGTTTTACCAGTTTTCTCTGGTGGCTAACTAGATTTCTATGAGGGGCGGACATGATGCAAGGAAAAAAGACAAAAAGAAGGGGGTCCCCATGGTCTAAGGACCAAAAAAATGGGGTGTGTTGTGAACCCACAACAAGACTAGTCTTTATGTGTTACAAAAATGAAATGAAAGTTGCACATTTTTAGATCAACAATTATGATAACATAGATGAACACGGAATTAAATTTTAATTTATAATTTCTCAAAAAAATATAAATTACCTTTCACTTCCCAATAATAATGTTTGTTGCATTTGGTGACCTAACTAGCAAACTGACTTTGACACCATTCAACAATTTTCTTTGAATTCTCTATCATGCTACCTATAAATTTCTTAACTATCAGCTTAAAGAAAATGGATCTAGGCTGAATCTATACTATCTAATATATACACACACACATATATATAGGTATATATATATGTATATATATGTATATATATATATGTATGTATACATATATATATATATGTATGTATGTATACATATATATATACACACATATATATATACATATATATATACATATACATATATATATATACATATATATGTGTATACATACATATATATATATATATATATATGTATACTATTAGAAATTAATCTTTACTTGCATTATGTAAGTAGGAGATTCCTATGGAATCCCTACACCTATGTTGTCCTCTTGTGAGGATAATTCATTTTATGTATCTTTTATTATCCCTTGGTTGTATTA
>MU227431.1:276123-290782 GCA_018584345.1 Thuja plicata
TAATTCTGAAAGTTTGTAATTCCACATTTGTGGAGATAATAAGAAGCCAATTTTCTGTTCTTGCATATTGTGGTTGTTTCTCTGTTTATGTTATGTGTTTGTGGTATTAAGGGGAGCACCCTTCATCAAAATCTAAAGAGATCAATCAACATCTGACAAAGAAATTAAAGATGCTACAAATCAGTCAAGAGACCTAGATGGTAAGAATAATTAATGTGGTGAGTTCTGCTAGATAGGATAAAATAGAAAGAACACTAGCTACTGATGACAGGAGGAAGATTACAAAGAAACTACAAGTAAAGGAGTTGGAAATTCAAAGACATGCTAAGCATCACCATGAGCTTACAAATCAAATTATTCTTATGAGTCAAGAAGAAAATAGAATGAATTTTGAACTCATTGAAAGAATGTAGATTATTAGTGAACTAAGAGAAGAGAATGAAAAAATAAAGCATGAGGTTAGAATTCCGCAACAACATAATGAAGTTATCAGAAAGGCTAACGAGAGAAATAAAAGAATGGATGATTTTCTTGAAGGACAAAGAAGAGTCAACAACAACAACAATGGTCTAGGCTTTACCAAAAATGGAAAATCATCAAATCAAGCCAATCCAAAGAATGTCTATGAAAATCCAAGACCAAGAAAGCTGACATGCAAGCACTGTGGAAAGAAAGGCCACACATCAAATGTATGCTGAGGAAAAATGAAAGGTATTTCTAAATCTATATCTTCATTCATAGGATTCTGTTATAAATGTAACAAGAAACGACATAAAGCATATGAATGTAAGGCTAAGATGGAACAACCATAGAAGGAAACCTACATGAACAAATACTGTCCTACATGCAAGATGAATGGGCACACAAGTCTTGAATGTTGGAAAAAGAAAAGACAAGCATGGAAGCCAAAACGGAAAGAAACTCCCTATCAACCAAAGAGAGTTAGTAATCAATATGTATGGGACTACAATACATGGACAAACTGTACAATATGTGGTAGATAAGGTCATATTGCTGCAAACTGCATGAGAGCATGGACCAAAAGGTCTAGAGGCTGGTCAAACCCTAGAATGGCATGCTTACACTATGACAAAGTTGGTCATCTCAAGAAATATTGCAAAGACCGAACGACAGAGACAAGAACATATCCCAATGGAAACACCATTGAACATATTCAGAGGGCTAGAGACAAAATGTGGAGAAAATATTCAAGCAATGATAAAGCTAGACCAAGCAATGAAAATGGTGACACCCCATCCAATGGATCTGGTAACACCACAACCCCCATTTGAGCTAAACATGTAAGTATGGAACTGCAATACACCAAGTAATATTTTGCATTAGTTCCATTATACAAATTGATAGATAGTCAAAATCTACATAATAAAGATGCATATAATGTTACTTGTTAAAAATCTAAGAAAACAACCCGTCGGTATACAGATACTGAAAATCATTGGTGAACACATAATGGATGAGCTATTTACACTTACCAAAAATTGTCGGTCAACACATAAAATGGTTAAGTTACCAATGTAACTGACACCCGTCAGAAAGAAGGCAAAGTTACAAAGTTGACATGATAGAATACCGATATCCATTGGTAAAAGAAAAATTGTTACCAGAAGTCCCCAGTAGCATGTCAACAATGAAAATGAATTTAAAATTCTTCCTGAAAAACTCCATCTTCATGTCTCGATTAGTCATTAAGCATTTATGACAAAACCTAGGGCAAAAAGTCTATAAATAGATGATGGGACAACTTCATTTTGCACCCATGATTTGAAGAGAAAGCAAAGTGATTGAAGAGAAGAAAGTAGAGCATCCTCAAATTGATCCAAGCACACAAAAAAATAACATTCATCATTATCATGAATCAAAGTAAGTACTAAGGGCACTGAAATTTCTCTATCATCATTTATCAAGAAAGCCCTAAAACTTGAAAAACAATGGCAACCACGTCAAGAACCATAAAGATTAAGAGAGATAAGAAGAATGTGGTTAGGTTAATCAAGAATAGCACCTGTTTAGAGCCCAAATACAAGATATGCTAGGAGATTACATCACAACCCGATGAAACCGGCTCATTTTCTAAAATTCCACCTAGGGTTTTGGTCGTAGAAGACGTTAGGTCTTATATTCACTACAAGATCACTGAAATAGGAGATCTAGAGATGGATGAAGCTTATAAGAATCTCTCTGATGCAGAAGGAAACTTAAAGGAAGAGCACAAACACTTAGAGTTTAAAGGGATAACCAATGCCCTATATTTCTCGAGGGACTTCAAGACCAACTGGATTAGGTTGGTACTTAGTAGATTGCATGAATAGAAGTTGTGGTTGGATCAACCCAAACAAATAACAAAGGATATCCTTCATGATGTCACTGATTATCCAATAACCAAAAAGCCTAAGGCTCACAAGAATCCCTCCAGGCCAGAAGTTACAAAACTCACAAAATATGAATGGGACAAAAGAGGTCTGAAAGTAAACACCATCACTAATGAGGAACTGAGGTTCAGTGCATGTGTGATTGGTTATAAAATCTTTCAAGAAATAAGGTTGAACAACATATCTACAACATCAGTAAGCGCAAATTACAATATTGTAACAAAGGGCATACAGATGGATCTATGTGAGATCCTCTTGAAACAACTTGATGAAAATATGAATACAATCAGGTCCACAAAGACCAACACATGTAAGTTAGGCTCACTTATCATGTGTATCTTTTTCTACTTTCAAGAGTACTTTCCTTTAGTAGGAAAAGTGAAATAGAACATTGTAAAACTGGTAACATTAAAAATTAGTGAACTAATTAAGTCACTAGGAGAAAATTTTGAATCTATTATGACTGCATACTTCCTTGAAATTAAAGGAAAATATGATGGAAAGGACAAGGATCCCTGAACAACTTTTTTAAAAACATAGGGATGAAATATGTTTTATGGTAGACACATATTTCATCCACATATAGTTGTACCAAGGACAGCTTGGTTAGCACCACTGGATTATGAAATCAACATAGATCAGGCCACAAATGCAATTGATGCATTGATCAATGAGCCTATTGACAACAAACAACCAAGGTTTGGAACCTATGAAGAGGCCAGATCAAAGATAAAACTATGCCTAGAAATCAAGAAAACTATTAATAAAAAGGATAAGATGGTTAAGAATATCAAAAATATTCTATTGGTTACTGAGGAGGAACAAGAACAAATAGAGGAAACTGATGAACAAGATACCATAGTAAAGAGAATGATGAACAACAATCAGATTCTGAGGAGACTGAATCTGATATACCTCCACCTCCTACAAAGAAGTAGAGGACAAGGAGAAAAATGGAAACTACTGATACCACACCTCCTAAGAAATGTCAAGTAAGGACCTATAAGAGGAAGCAACTGATAGAAAGGCAAACAAAGAAAAAAAATGTGAAGGCAAGACCCCCAAAGAGGAGAAAAAGAATGGTCAGAACTAAGGATGACATAGAGGATTCTAAAGAAGATGAGCCTGATGTAGTGAGGATGAATTACTGGAATCAAACAATTGATGAGGCTATAGAATCTATTGTTGCATCGGGCATAATGCATGACAAGAGAATCAAACAATGGGATACACTCAAACCAGAGGACCAAAATAAGATATAAGATGCCATAATAAGGGCAATGGTCAAGTACAAATATGTACCAGCTGAATTCATCAACCAAATACCTAAAGAGCTGGGTAATATAATATCCCAACAGTGGTCATATTCTCTACAGACTAAGAGAGAAGCAAGGGAGAGGATACTTGTCAAACTAATGCCTCCCAAATCCAAGATTGAAGAAATCAAAGAGATTATGAAGAAGCACTCAGGCAAGTTTGTAGCCAATATAAGGGCTTACAAAGTGCTTGAAGATAAGTTTATAGAGCTAGACAATATGACCAAAACAAAATGGAGACATCTATTAGATCTGCCAGCAGAGTCAATGAGTCATGAGGAACAATTACTTCTCACCGACACACTTCATAGAGAGGGAGAAAAAGACAAGGCAAGTCCTCAGCACATTGCTTTGGACAATGTTGAAGAAATAGATAAAATTGATTTGGAAAAATTCATGGATGATCTTGACATTCAAGACATCACAAATTATGAATCTGATAAAGATTTGTAGAAGAAAGAAGATGTGATATTCATTACACTCAAGGATTAGGGACAACAACAAGATTTGAAGACATCAGACTATAAAGATATGAATTTTGTTGATGAGACATGGAAGGACACATCAGTCATGGACTTAATAGAACCAAACCTTGCAGACCAAGTACAAAAAGATGAGGATTCCACTACTCTAAAAGATCAAACCGATGAGCAGGACACCACTCTGAATACAACCCAAGCTACCACTTAAAGCAATATGCCTATATTAATGAAGGAAATCAATATATTAGAGGGTGATGATAGATCTATTGTAGAGGACAAAAGCACACCCGAGGACAAGGGTGAGGCTGAAGTAAAAGACACCGCCAATAATACAAAGGAAACAATTACAGAAAAGGCTGCAAGCGATGATCAAAAAGATAAATCTACTAATCAAAACAATGAAGAAACACAAAAGGTAGAGGATGAAAAGAAGAAAGATAAGAGTGAAGAAGAAAAGAAGGATGAGCTGGAGAAGAAAATAGAAGAAAAATTTGGAGAGACACCAAAGGTGGATGGAGAGATGTCTTCACCAAACTGATAGGTGCACCCCAAGTAGAAAACACAAGAAGAATCTTCTACAAAGCCTTCACCAAGCACTTCAGAAAGAATAAATGAACTAGCAATGGTAGTTCATACATCTGGGTCCACCCAAGTCTCAAAGAAGAAAAAGAGAAAGCATAAGAATCCAGTAACTCTAGATGAAATCATTGAGATTCTAATTTTTGATCCGAGGACATTGGATCCAACTGAATTGACTAAGTGTGCAAAACTCTATGAGAGGAAGGAAATGCAAGACAAAATAAGGAAATCCACAAAGGAGGAAAAGGTACTGGAAGTAGTGTGTGTGAATTAATACACCTTCATGAAATTAGGATTAATAACTACAATTCTATGAAAATAAATGACAATTTAATCTAAAGAATTATAATTAAAATCCATGACATCTCATGGTTCTCTAACTAGGCTTTGCAAGTAGAGCTCTCAGCCTTAATCTTCACTAGTGACCATCCTAGAATGATAAATTTGATAAGTATGCCTAATCTTAGCTCAATATTCTCTCAAAATGATACAAATATGAATCCAAATACTCATGATATGCTCTCAATTCTAACAATTTTCTCTCAATTACAAAAAATAATGCTCAATTGCTCTCAATTTGCCTATAGTGATGATGCTATGCATTCAAATTTTCTAGGATATATTATGCTTAGAAATGGCTGACATTTATAGTAAAATCCCAAGGGTAGGGGGTAGAGTGAATTGACCATGGGTTAATGCTTGCTTGAGTTTGATCCCTCAAATGGTCTCAAATGGGGGGACCATTTAAATGGTTGTCCTCAAAGGGTGGGACAAGAAGACAAAATACTCAATTCTCATTGCTTGATCAAATTATGTTGAAATAAATTAGGATTTATTTAATTCAATCAATTAATTAAATTAGCCATGTAAGGGTGAATAGGTTCATTTTGATTTTTGATTTAAAACTATATAATTAATTGATTAAAATTAATTATATAATTTGATTGATCCCTTTTAGGCTTGAATTTGATTATGTGATTTCATTATTAATTAATCCTTTGATTTTATTTGATTTAATCCAATTTGAGTGATAAATGTCCATTTAATTTGATTTTGATCCATTTTGAAGCATTTTGCTAAGATTTGTTGATATTTGATGATATTAAGACACCTCGTCAATTTTATGTTTCTACAAGTAGCAAGAGGAATACTTCAACAAATAGTACCTGATGTAGATATTGATCAGACAACCCCAATGCTTGATCAATTCGTGGTACTCACAAATGCAATCACATCTCAGAAACATCATTGCTAAGAAGGTCATGGAAGAAAGACTTGAACAGAAGTATGATTTCACGCTAGTTGAGAAGACAAGCCAGGAAGTGGCATTGAAAAAGGTAAAGCTTTTTGAATTGGTGAGCACAATTGATCCAATCATCTTAGAAGCTATTACTTTGATACATAAATTGTGTACACTTGATCAACTCACATAGGAGTATACCGACAAAATTGCAGAAATTGATGCTGATCTTAAGTCAAGTGCACAAAGTTTCACAAATAATGAAGAGACAATAAAATTGCACAATGAGCAACTCAAATAGGCTCAAAAATTGAGACAGGACATACAGATTGTAGAGACAAAGTACAGAGATGTGGTAAATGAGCTTCAAGCTCAGCTCTTACTGACATTTTCACTACTGCAACAACATGTGACAGAGGCAAATGCACTAATTTCCACCCCTAAAATGTCTATCCTAGACATCATTTATGATATGCATGCGAGGCTAGAGCTAGAGCACATGGAAATAGAACTCCTAAAAGAAAAATGGGAGAAATTTCTCGAAGACAACAAGACCACCCATTCCCATATTCTTGACACATTGTAAGTTACACATTTTTGTCACAATTTTTGGCATCTTATAAGTTGTACATTTTTGTCATGATTATCAAATAAAGGGGGAAATTATATGTACAATTTAGTTAGTATAAAAGGGGAAGGGATATGTAATGATGTGTATATTCATACAACTTAAAGAGAAAAGAACAGGGAATATATAGTACAGAGGCAAGGAAATATATATATGTACATATATAATTATACTATACCAATGCATATAGTTCGGGGGAGTCATATAATGACAAGGATATAGACATGGTGTACATAATAAACACTTTAGTATTATGCACATATCAGTTTTTGATACTAATGTAAAAGGGGAAGATTGAAGGCATTATATTTTTCCATTAGTATACACAAGGAAAAACATGATCTACACCATTAGTTTACACTACATTGACAAACAGGGTACAACACTACCCGACGCCAAGGTTACCTAATACTGCAAAGTTCAAATCATCCTGACAAACACTATTTAGTGTTATCTGATGAAAAAAAGGTTAATCAAACCTGATGAGTAACAACGGTGCAACCTGATGGAAAAAAATAGAGAGGAACCCGATAGATGAAGGGAACGCAATGATTAGTTCAACAAAGGAATGCCAACAAACTTTTAGTTCAACCCAACGACCAAGAACTGACAGTCATATATATCCCACAAAAAGTGGATCTGACTTTTCACGTTAGATAAATCACTGAAGTTGTATATATAGCTTCTTGATTTTCTTTTAAATCCATTATGTGTACATGATTCAATGTATTTAATATTGTTTTAATTAGATTTCTGATTTAAAATATGCAAACTAAAGATCAAGGTCAAGTTGTAAACCTTGGATCTAAGAGTTAAATACTTGTATAAATAGATGCTCAATCTATTGTAAACAATTGTTGTTTAATGAAGATTGTTTCCATGAAGAGCATCTAGAGACCAGACAAGAGATTTCATGCAGAAGGATAGAAAAGAATCAAATTAGTTTCAAGAACAAGAACATGGGCTATTGATGAGTAGAGAAAGGTATTAATCAGTCACTTGAGGTGATATTATTATTATGAGAGCTTTAATGGATCTGTAATCAACAATTATAGATTGCATATAGTCAGGTCAATCATATGTACTCATTCTAACAAGTGTAGTACACTTAAGAAATCCTTTTAAGAAAGGTGGACTTAATAGTCTTATTGTAAATCTCTTAACCGAGTGCACACTTAAATTAGTGTTGCTAAATCTCTTAACAGAGTAGATCTTAACAGGTCTCCACATTAATACTCCTAACAGAGTAGATCATCATAAGTGATCAATTGTAAGCCTTTACCAGCTCCCTTCCATTCTAGAGATAGTGAAGTTTTATGGGTGTCATCCCCACCATATTTTTTACTTCCTAACATGAGTTTTCTATTATATCATATCTTGTGTTATGTGTTTATTACTTTCATGAATGTTTCTATGAATGTTGCAAACTATTAAAGATTATGAATTAATACTGCATGCATAAGAAAGAACAATAGTAATGGTCGGTAATGTAGTAATGAATGATTACTAATGATGAATGGTGAAAAGAGTTAAAGTTTTTAGAGGTACTGATTCACCCCTCCCCTCTCAGTACTACTTCCCATTATTCCCAACATTACCAATATAATGTTTCTTTCTAAGTTTGACCTTAAGTTTGTAAATTAGAAGTGATTCAAAGGGCAAGGGGTTTCCAATCAGTTGACAGATGCATTTTCCCTGAAATCATTCCCTACACTAGATTAGTTTCTATATGAAAATCTATGTACCATTAGTCATTACCCCATTTGGGACATGTATTTTGATGGGTGAAGATGTCAAATAGGTTCAGGAGTAGGTTTGGTTTTTATATCACCTAAAGGAAAAATTGTTCCTCTCTTCTTTTGTCTATATTTTCATTTCATGGATAACGTCCCTAGGTATGAAGCCTTTATATCAAGACTATGTGTTGTGATTTTGTTAGAGTTCATGCACCTCTGCATACATGGATAATATAAGATATTTGTGAATTAAATTACTAGGAAATAATAAGTGAAATAGTCTAAGTTGTCCAACTATTGAGAGTTATCTCTAAATATCCTCAGATAATTCACCCATTACACTATAGAAAAAATTCCTAGGACAGAGAAATGACACATGGACGCAATGGAAACCACATATTCCTTGGTCTATCCCAAGTTCAATATGGATAGCTATCACTTTGTGGTTCATGTTCTCCATTATCCTATAGTATCATACAAATCCCTCTCCAACAATCTCATATGTGCTCATATAGATTTGGAAAAATGGCTCTCTAAAATATACGCCTATCTCTAGAATGGAAGTTTTCCCAACAATGCAAATAAAATTATTAGCATTAGAATTAGGAGGATTTCTTCTCACTACTTGATCTTGTCCAATGTTCTATATCATAGTTCATACAATAGCATTTTGTTCCATTGTCTTACTAGGAATAAAACACCCCTTTCTCTCTTCAAAGTCCACTTAGAGTCTTTGGGGGGAAATGGTAGTGGTAAATCCATTGTACATGTTTAATTCATATGGGATATTATTGGAAAATGATGGAACAAGACTCTTTCTCCTTTGTTAAGAAATTTCGATGTAATGACAAGTCTTGGTCACAAACCTGTCTTCTTCTAGGGTCTTATATGGGCTTCTTAGCTAGCTTATTAGGGTTCTTAACTAACCCTAATTTCCCAAGTATTCTCTTCTCAAATCCTTCACCTATTCAACTTGTCAACACCATCTAGGAAACCAACTCAACCATCTATATGCTCCATGATTGTCTTCTCGAATCTTCCACACTAAGTGATCCAATAAGGATATCATTGTTCACCAATGGATAGGAAGACCCAAAAAAAGGAAATTGAATTCAACACAATTCCTAACAACATATGTTTCAATGAAACCCTAAACGAGTTCAAGAACTTGCTCCAAACTCACTAAAATAGGGATACAAGCATTAGGCCTAATTAGGTACCTTTTTGCATATAAATTAAATTTATTCTTAACAATATGAAAATAAAAATCTTGATCCTAATACCCTTTTGGAAAATATTTAATATTTATTAGGTTTTTCTTCCCCAAATTGTCCGTACAATGGGTTGCTATAATCATGCCTAAAAATAAGGGTTTCACTGAATTCTGAGACCAGTCACAAGGGTTAGATATTCTATCACAAATAACAACTCCTCAGATATTCTCCATATACATGTCCTCCTCTACACAGTCTCTTATTTAAGAAATTAATGTTTTCAACCATTCATAATACCTCTGCAACTCATTGTGATCCCTAGCCATGCAACCCTGGCTCACCTAGGGAATCACTGCAAAAAAATGCCAAATAAGATTTATAGGTCCCAAAATTCACAACCCATATGTTACAAGGAGTCATCTCACCAATCCCAAGAGCATGTACAAATTCCACAGTGGGATGATGAGCTATGACCCCATTTACAAAAACTGCCTGGTTAAGACTAGCGACAGTGCACAAAACAAAAGAGTTTACAAAATCAATGAAAAGGAACAAAATACACTAACTAATCCAACAAATAATAAATTAATTACATAAGCTTCCTTGTGAAAAAGTCACATTGCAGAGTTCAATCCATTAAAACCTAAAATGTAAACAAAATGCTCATTTGTAACCAAACTTTATATTGCTCAGTCTATATACTTACTTGAAAATTTCATCCAACCCCACACATAGGTTGGGAGAGGCCTTATATAGTTGACCATGGAAAAATTCCAAATATTTCCAACAATTATACAACTAAATGCTTGAAAATACATGATTGCAGGAAATGTTTTCAATGTTGTCAATGACAACATTGACAACTTTTACAACTTTTTGATTCTTGCACTCAAACTTGGTCAACACATTGTGAAACTTAACCAAATGCACTCTTATGCCTATTATACCTCAAAATATCTCTCCTAGACTATAATAATAATTTAAACCATAGTTCCACCATCCTTGAACAACTACCTAAATTTGACAAACCATTAGTTCCTAGATATGAAATGATCTAGTTTGGTCTTCTAACCAAATCAACACACCTTAGGACCTATCTAGTCCTATTATTTCATTGTTGGATTGGATAATACCAGTACAAGCCAAAATATAAATAGGAACCATAGGTTACCATCTATCCTTACCTAGGTGCTCCTGCACCATACTCTCTATAAAGGAAACTTATGTCACTCCTGTGGACAAAATGTCTTCCGAAAATGCCTATCTTCTTGAAATCTGGATCTGCAACCCATGTTGCCTCTGACTCTGGTTTGTGCTTCCACTTGATGAGGTGATCAATGTAAACCTTATGTCTAGTATTCTTCTTATCCCTTGAATCCAACACCTTATCTTCTTTTTTCTACATCTTGGGAGGTAAAGACTCTAGTTCTACATCATTGCCAACCTCTTTTATGTTCACATCTATCTCAGTCAAAGGTCCTTTAAACTGTATCAAGTTCACCAGATTGAAAACATGTGAGATATTAAATTCAATAGGTAGATCCACCTTATAGGAATTAGCCCCATACTTTTCTAAGATCTTGCTGGGTCCCACTCTCTTCATCTGTAGTTTTTTAGGAATCTCATTCTGTAGCCTAGACTTATTCAAATGTACCATGACATAATCACCTATCTCAAATTGAACATCCTTTCTCTTCTCATCCACTTTAGCCTTCATTTTTTTAGTAGACTCTAATATAGTCTTCTTCACCTACTCTTAGATCTCCTTCATGGTTTGAGTGATGTCTTCACCATGACCACTCCTATACTGCATGGCTCCAAGGTCTCTAAGCTCACATACACCCCTTGGGTGCATCCCATAAACAACTTCAAATGGGCGTCTACCTATTGTTTTGTTAACACTATCATTGTATGGATATTCTACTTGGGGAATGACCACATCCCATGTCTTCCCATCCTCCTTGATTAGGAACCTTAACAAGCTCCCAAGCACTCTATTAACCACCTCAATTTTTCCATCAGTCTAAGGGTGGTAAGATAAATGAAATGACAAGTTAGTACCCAATCTAATCCATAGTGTTTTCTAGAAATGGCTCATGAAATTAACATCTCTATCTGATAGAATACTTAGGGGTAGTCCATGGATTCATACAATCTCCTTAAATAATAAGTGTGCAATGTTACTGGCATCATGTGTACTTCTACAAGGTATAAAATGGCGTATCTTACTAAATCTAGCTACCACAACATAACTAATGTCATGGCCATGATTTTTCTTATGTAACCCTACAATGAAATCCATGCTAACACACACCCATGATATGTTAGGGAGTGGTAAAGGTTGATACAAACTTGCATTTCTAGCTCCTCCTTTTTCTTTCATGCACAATACACACTGTTCAACATACTTTGTTACATCTCTCACCAAATTTGGCCAATGGTAAAACCTTTGAACTTACTCTAAGGTTTTTTCACACCAAAATGGCCACTCAAGCTTCCATTATGCTTCTCCTAAATGATCTTTTTTCTCATTGACCTCTTAGTAGAACATAATTGGTTCCCCTTAAACAACAACCCACTCTGCAAGGTAAAATTAGAAAATTGACTATGGAAGTGATTCTAAAATTAAGAGAATAACTTATAGGCTTCACCAAAGTCTTCATCTTCTCTATAGAGGTCCTTGAAACTCTCTATCCAATTTCTCTTCAACTGAACTTCCTGAACTATTAGCAACCTCCTTCTCAATTCATCTACAACTTGGTTCAGTTGTGTTTTCTTGTCCTTTATTATGAATGTTAATTCTTGAAGGTATTCCATCCACTTCAGATGTCTATTATTGAGCTTCTCTTGTGTGTTTATATAGTTCAAGGCCTGGTTTTTAGTAAACTCTACAAATTATTTGGGTACCAAGTATTGTCTCCACTTCCTAAGAGACTAAACCAAAGCATATAGTTCCAAATCATAAGAAGAATATTTCTTCTTGGCTTCATTTATCTTTTCACTGAAGAAGGCTACTAGCCTACCTTCCTGACTTAACACACCCCCTACTACAATCCCACTTGCATCACACTCCAAAGTAAAAATTTGATCAAAACTAGGGAGTCTAAGGATAGGTTGTTCTTTTACTTGCTTCTTCAACTTTTCAAATGCTTTCTCTATTTTAGAATTCCATATTAACTTAGTCTTTAGACCACCCTTAATGGTTTCTAGAATTTGTGCACAAATTCCACTGAAATCTCTTATAAACTTTCTGTAAAACTAAGCCAACCCATGAAAGCTCCTTACTTTTGTCCCTCTAGTTGGTGTGGACCAATTGAGGATAGCCTCCACCTTTCTTGGGTTCATCTTCAATGACCCTTGGGATACTACAAACCCCAAATACACAAGTTCTTTCTTGAAGAACTCACACTTCTCAAGATTGATTGACAACTTCTCTTCTTTGCAACCTCTTGAGTACCATCTCCACATGCTTCACATGTTATTTTGTTGTCTTACTGAAGATAAGTATATAATCTATATATACTACCACAAATATCCCTATAAAGTCCTTAATAAATTCATTCATGAGCCTCATGATTGTGCTAGGATCATTTGAGAGGCCAAATGACATAACTCTCCACTCATACAACCCATCAAAAGTCTTAAAAGTTTTCTTCCATTCATCCCCCTATTTGATCCTAATCTGGTGGTACCCACTTTTCAAATCCAATTTAGTGAAATACTTTTCCCCCAAGACAATCCATCAAATCCTCTATTCTACAAATTGGAAATCTGTATCTAATTGTGATTCTATTAATAGACCTAGAATTAGTATAGAGTCTCCACTTACCACCTTTCTTGGATGCTAAGACCACTGGTACGAAACATGGGTTGATGCTCTTCTTGATTAGCCCTTGGTCTAACAGCTACTACACTTGTCTAGCCACTTCTAAGTTATGGTCTAGAGTAAGCTTGTATGCTTCCTTATTTGGCAATGATTCCCCAGGTTCAAAGTCAATTTGATGACTTATCACTCTTCTAGGAGGTAAAGTTGTAGGAGTCCCATAAGTGACTATGTCTTTATACTTCTCAAGCAACTATTTGACATCTAATGACAAATAATCTTTTTTAGGTTTCTCTTCCTCCTTATGCTTAAGAAAAATGACATTGCCTTCACTCACTTCATCTCTAAGGGCATTTATGAACTTGTTTCTGCTACTCAACAAGACACTAGGAGTTTTAGGTTGTGGTTCATCTTCTTCCAATAAGGACTGTATTTTGAAATTTCTTTCACCTTTCTTGAAGGATATGGAGTTCTCCTTCCCATCATACACTACCCCTCTTTCATATTTACAAGGCTTGCCTAAGAGTAGATGGCATGCATCCTGATGAAGGGTGATCCCCTTAATGCCACAAACACATAATAGAAATAGAGAAACAACAACAATTTGCAAGAACAGAAAATGGGCTTCTTATTATCTCCACAAAAGTGGAATTACAAACTTTCAGAATTACAATATGCAAAGCCACATGGGCATTTCACTAACAATATTCTGTAGGACAAAGCCTCGAATTATTACTCCGATCTACCCAGAACTGCCCCGAACTGCCTAAGACAACACTACGGGCCTTCTTTATATAGGCAATTTCCACCGCCCGAGAAGGTTCCAGAAATTTATCCCTTAGGGCCGACCAAACTTAGAACTATTTTTTTTTTCAATTTAGTACATCAAAGTCGGCTCAAAATAACTTTTGAAACCCGAAAATTCTGAAGGAAAATTATTTTCTGCTATTTTAGGTGGCCCAACTTCTGGAGACCATAAGTCATCACCAGTTGACTCGACTGACTATTATAACCCCATTTCAGAAATGCCACGAAGTGCTCTACAACAAGTTGATCATGCAAGCATCATTGAGCCCAAGTTTCAACCTCATCCGGGGCCTCTAAAGCCTTCAAAACTGAGCTTGAAGTTTCTGTACCCTATTTTCAAAACCGAAAATTTTCAATATCTTCAAAACTAGACCTGATCTAGCCATGAAACTTTACTGGCAAGCTGATATGACTGAGATGAACCTCCACATGCAAAATCAGAAC
>MU227431.1:320702-333202 GCA_018584345.1 Thuja plicata
TAGCCAATTCTAGAAATAGGTCAACATCAAGGAAAACATCAGGTACTAACAACCTACCCAGTCCAGATATCCAAGGGTTTGACACAGGGATAGGCTTATCAGAATTCTTGTAAAAATAAGTAAACAGGGAATAACCTATTGTTCCTGGAGTCACTGCATCCCTGATGTCCTTGAAGTCATCTTTGAAAACACCAGCATCAATCTTTCTATTTTGAGTGGACCCTGGCAGCAGTTGCAGAAATTCATCAGAGAAGCTAGGTTTTCCTTTAGGATCATCTCCACTGCCTCCACTAGTAGATGCCATGCTCATAGCAGTACTCATCTCTGCTAGCACTTAGAATTTCTAGTTTGAACGATATTGAAACAAATCTAAGCATAACTCTCTGTATCTCTTAGAAATTTCAATCACTCGAGAACACTGTAACAGCTCTGAATATCACCTTTTTGCTCTAAAATAATAACTTTGCTCTGAGATCACAAACACGGTGAATAGGAATGAATGCAAAATCCTCTGTTTATAACCACAAGGTTTAGAGTACACAGCTCAAAGTTCAGAAACGTCAGTTCTGTAATTAATTTTGATATGCCATGAAACGTTCAAAAACCTAGCCGTAGTTTCTCGAGGTGACAGGAAATCAAATTTAAATCATGAGTATTTTGGCGCAATCACAAAATGGTTAAGACAGCTAACATGGCACTCTGTGATTCGCTCTCTGTCATATATCTCAGCTACCTTTTGTACACAGTAATCACAAATTATTTTATCTGATTGGCCGCTGGCTTGATCTTCTCTGTCACGTCCTCCACTTGGCGCCGCTTTTATAGATCCTTTTCATCTGGCGACCTCGCGACCTCATAAAGTCTCTTTGTCGCGAGTGTATCTCCTTAACCATGGTCTGATCATCAGATAAGGCGACAATGTAATTCCTTACCTCAGGCAACCCAAGTCTCTCCTGTGATCAGGCGACTATGTGAAAATCTTAGTCACGTAGGGTTAACCTTAACTCAGTTTTCATCTCCAGAATACGTGACAAACTGTTGCACTTAACATTTCATGGTAATCGCCAAGTCACTGGATGCTTGCTTCTTATTTAAAGACTTCACGACAACCCTTTGGTCGCTGAGGTAGGTGATAGATTTAACTTAATTTTATTATATGGCACATGCCCTTTTCTGTTTACAGTGACCTCGCGACATACCTTAATCGCTTAATCGGAAGGAATTTTTCCCTGGGGCACTTTTATCACCAGACTTAGCGACCACTGTCAGATCTTTTCATCTCTTCATCATACGGTTGTCTTTTAATCACCTTAGAAACTCACATACCCTTAAAATATCAAGAGACTTCGGGACCGAGGGTAACATGACTTAAGTCTCCTTATCGCTTGATCCTTTTCTTTCATCTAGCGATCACATGACAACCACTATCATTCTGACAGATGTCATTTTTTACTTCGTCCACTTTATGCATTCTGGAAATCTGAGTCATCACTCCTGTTCTGGTGACATTTCGACTGAGAAAATCACTTAACATGTAACTGTTAGTCGCTAAGTCGTGACTGTTATCCACTAACTGTCAAATATCACGAGACCACACGACTGAAGAGAAGCCTTAACTGTTTGAATGTCCTAATCCAGCAATCACACGACATGAAAGAGGTGCAAGGTCGGGAGACATTTCTTTGACCTGTTGACTCTTCTTGTGATCACCCGACTGAGGGTGGGTCCCGTCTCTTTAAAGCTTTATAACATGATTATTAAGCGACAACCCGACCAAAGAAAGATCGCTAAGTCTCGATACATAGATGGAATATTCGATTTCTTCACGAGACTACGTGACATAAAGGGAAAGCTAAGTCGGGAGATGTTTTGGCATATTCGTTCTGGGTCATGCGATCAAGCGACCTGACTTAACCTTTTATATAGCACATGCCTTTAGTGAATGAAAAAGGTAATGAGAAAATAGAAATACATGGCTAAGGGTTTAAAATGCATCGTTTAACATTTGGCCTTAGGGTTTTTTCAGGGTTTTTCAGGATTTTGACAATTTATTAGCATGGAGACCTGAAAATTTTCAGAGGGGAGGGCAAGGAAACAGGAAAAATAGCAAAAACACGAAATACAACCAACAACCTCCATAGATGGTTTCAAGGGAATCCCACATTTTCTTTGTGCTTGTATAGTCATTTATTTCTTCAAACTCATAATAGTTTAGGGATGATGCAATCTCCAACATTGCTTGATTATGTTCTTTCTTTTCTCCTAACTATGCAGCATTGAGAGCTCTTGTAGGGGCTACATATTCTTGATCAACATGATATTTAGTAGAATCACCAATACCAGCCAAGTGAAATTTCATCAAACTTTTCCATATAGGAAAGTTATCCTTGTTCAACTTCGGTACCCCCCTTTTATACATCTTGATCTTTTTCTCCAAGTACCTTCAAACTTTGTTTTAAGAGCACAGAGCTCTGATACCAATTGTTAGAATGAATTCAGAATAAATGAGAGGGGGAGTGAATCAGTTATCCTTAGGTCCAGATGTGCCCATTTAATCACCTTGTCAGGAGTGGCCTTGTTAGAGGACTTAGAACATTCCAATCTAAATGTCACCTTTCTCAAAGGATTTATACAATGACTGTTAGGTCAACCTTCTTAAAGGATTTTAACTGATACAATGGTTATAAAGTAGTCAGCAGGTTTGATCTGATTCATACAACTTACTTTGCAATCCAGATCCAATTCAGCTCTTATGATAATTCACTGAGTGGCCTCCATTCTCATCTCAAACTCCAGATCTACTTGGAAATTTGTCAAGCAATCTCTCTCTGCTTCTCTTCTCACCCTTCTTTTCTTAGATGTTTCCAATCAGTCAATTAACCATGCAATCCTCTTGCATACTTTGCATACACAACTCTCTCCATGAATAACCCCTTGAGGTTATCATATACCTCTCCATCTAGGTCAGATAAATATTTTGCCACTTAATCAAGATCGTAGATCTTAGGTTAGGTCAGATCCAATGGATCTTTTCATCATAACATTACCATTTAATTCTCCAAAGTAGTCTTTAATTAAATCTTGAATCCATGCATTTTTTTAATTTTTTTTGATCGGTAAAAGGCCGTAGCCCTATAAAGTTATTTTAATTAATATAAATAATTAATTTACAATGTGACCCCGCTCACTGCAGGCACTGGTAGGAAAGAGCGGGGTTGAGAAAACCTCCAGCCTTGCTCGAGACCATAGGTCTTGTCATTATACAAAATTAATGTGGGCATACCCATGACTCGACGATTGTCGAGATTTGTAAAAATACATGTTTCCATAGGCATACCCACGGCTCGATACCTATCGAGATTTGTACATATTTTCGTGGGCATACCCACGTCTCGAAAACTCAAGATTGTGTTTCTTTTTTTTAAAATCATGATATGATTGATATACATTGAATGGTGATTACACAAGGGTTAAGTCATTTATACAATTATATACAATATCTGATCCTCTTACTTTGTCAAGAAAAAGTATTGATCGTCTGAATGATAATCCTGCCTGAACAAACAAGACAAAAATCCTCCAAAAACCAAGGTTAATCGACATCAAGATTAGAAGGTCCTACATCTTAGCTCCAACACCTATCTATGAATATTATGAATATTGACTTAAAAAACACTCTATAGATTATATGAAATATTAGGAAAATAGACATACTAAAAGAAAAAATATAAGCTTAATTTTCACCATTTCTAAGCCACTACTCCTTAAGTGCTACTGACATCTACTTACCTTTACTTGAACACATTATTTTCTATCATGATAATATTAGAGACAAGATATATCTATGTGGTTAATAATCCTTACTGTTTAAGATTGTTGTTTCCTTCCATAAGTTAGCAATCTTTAATCTGAGCATTTTAGGAATATTTGTAACAAAACTGAGCAGTGTCCTTTATGCTATACTTATGATCTGACTAATTTCGTGTATAGCCTGGCTGTCTATCATAATAAGGAGTTATGTAGAGGTTCCTTGTAAGCCTCTTCATTTTAGTTCAACATAAATTACTCTTGTGATTATCCAGACTCCTCAGGCAAATTATTCAATAAAGTTGGTTTTCTTTAGTTCCTAATAGGTAGAAATTAGCTAAAGTTAAATTCTTTATTATTGTTTTAGCCTACCAAACATACAAAGAGGATACTATATTAATATTATTAGGGAGGATAAATATCAATACAATCTAATAATAGTCATCATCAGTAAGGGATCAATCTAAAGAATCATTGTAAAAGAATACTACTTGGCTTCGGGGTTATACTTATAATGAGTACCTTGTGCGCAATAAAAGGAAAACTTATAGTTTCTATTCGTCATTCTCTTATTAAATTAAACAATAACTATAACTAGTAGTCTAGCTGTAATGTTTACTTGTCCTTGTCATCATTTCCCTTTTTGCTGTGCTGATGATGGTTGCTACAACAAGCTTTAAAAAATGATAACAAAGACTATGTGAAAGGACCATGAAGTGGATAATAGGTTTACCCATTGTCGGAGGAAACTTGATGACCTAGCTCTATTTCCCATGCTCTTTCCTATAATCATTACAGTAATGAATTTAGTGGTCATGTAATCATTACAATATACTTTCTTGTTAATCCTTGCAATGAGTCTAGACTCTGAACTGTAATCATTATAGTGAACTAGGAGCTTAAAGAAGAGAAAGAACTATTAAATGTAAATGTGTTGAATTAGCTAAATTTTAAGCCTTATAGAAAAAATACCTACTCTATTAATATACTTAATCCATTGAGTGTTTTTTATAGAATAGTGGTGCTTAATACTACCTACATATATCACTTTGAATCTACTCGATCTCTAATGATAAAGAGTTTAGTTATCTTAATTACCTATTAAAGTTTGTACCAAATGTGACTTATCTAATATATCATCTCATTTATATAAACACTTAAGGGTTATCTTGGATATGCTGGTCCATTGTTACAACTCCATTAGCTCCTAGATTAGCTAGCATATCTGCCTATGTATTACCTTCTCTGTAGGTAAGACTAATTTTATATTTAGTTATACTCTCCATTATTTGATTAATCTCTTCTATTTTTGAGTTCAGAATCCAATTAGGTGTTTTTTTAGTTCGAATAGCGTTGACGATTATTTGAGAGTCTCCTTCAATTATTACTTTGGAAATGTTAAGAATCTTGCATAACTGAAGGCCCTCTAATGCCACTTTGCATTCAGCCATGTTATTAGTGGTGGGGTTGATGGGCCTGGAGAACTTAGCAATAACTTCTGACTTCCAATTTCAGATAATCCCCCCAATACCTGCAACCCTAGGGTTACCTCTAGATGGTCCATCAAATTTAAGTTTATACCATCCCTCTTTTAGAGGAATCCATTTATAGGAAGCTCTGTCAGCCTTCATTTTGGGTCCCCCTTTTCCACATAAGGGAGGAATATCTAATTTAGGCCATTTAAATCTAATTTTTTTATCCTAGCTCTTAAAAGAATCTTCATAACTTAACTTGTCCCTGAGCTTTCTGTTAATAATTTCTACTATTGATGCTTCTATCTTGTTTGTGATTGTATCCCATGGTAGTTTCTAATTGGTGAAAATCCTTCTATTTCTTTCTTTCCAGATTTCCCAAACTACTATTGATGGAGAGATGATCCAAATATCCTTATATAAATTGTCTTTTTAAAGAGATGGCCATGCTTTAAGGTTCCTTAATAGATCAGAATGAAGAGCAGACTTCCAACCTAAACTTTGGTGAATCCAATTCCAACATTTTGTGAGAATGGGATGTTAAGGAGAATGTGATTAACATCCTCATAATGATTCTCACACAAGGGGCACCTAGATGACCCTTCAAAACCCAATTTATTAAGTCTATCTACTATAAGAATCTTATTTTGCATAGCCGCCCATAAAAACATGCCAGCTTTGGGGAGGTAGGATTTATTCTAGTAAAGGTTCAGTGGTATATCTATATTTTCCAATTTCAGTTCCCTAATAATAGAATTGTAGCCCTCTTTAACATAATAGTTATCATTATTGGATCCTGCCCAGATCAAAATATCTGATCTAGTTTTGAGTGATACCTCTCTATCTTTCAGAATTGCTAAAATATTTTGCTTCTCATGCCATACAAAATCAATTTCCTCTAAATCACTCCATTTGGTGACTCTTTTCTTACAAAAATAATCCTTAAGATAAATGCCTTTAACTTTTTTACATTCTTCCATAAACTCTGATGAGAAGCCCTGTTTGTTTAGGGGAGGAAGTCCTGCCCATGAATCATCCCAAAATAGTGCTTGATCTCCTGCACCTACATCCCATGTTAGATAGTTGCTAATAATTCCTCTACAGTCTTTAATAAAGTTCCAGATCCGAGAGCCTTTAACATGTGAATGTGACCTAAATATATTAATGGGGTCCGCATAAAGGATATATTTATGTAATAATATTGACACCCATTTGCTACTAGATTCCTTGTACAACCTCCAGATGAGTTTAGCTCCAAGAGCTTGATTTTGCCATAAAATATTTTTGATGCCAAGGCCCCCCTTAGAGATTGGTTTGCATAAGGTATCCCATTTAATAAGGGCAAGTTTTTTGTCTTCTGATGGACCTTTCCAGTAAAAATCTCTAAACATTTTATCTAAGCTCTTTTTAATATTAGTAGGGAGGGGGAGTACAGACATATGGTACATAGGTATGGCGGAGAACTGATTTTATCATAGTCGCCCTACCTACTTTTGTTAACCATCTTCCTTTCCAAGAACTTTTCTTATTTTGTACTTTAGTGATTACTTGCTGCCAGAGCTTGGAGGATAAGACACCTTTATCCAAGTCAATGCCCAGATATTTGTATGGGAATATACCAATTTTGTATCCCGTCATATTACATATCTCTGATTCTACTTTTGAAGAGGTGTTAATAAAGAAGATTTCTGATTTAGTGGGATTGACACGTTGTCCTAAAGCTTTCATGTATATGTTTAAGATGTCTTTAAATTCTCTAGCTTCTTTCCTGTTAGCATGGCCAGGTAAAATCATATCATCTGCAAACTGTTGGTGTGTAATATTTGGAACATTTTCCAAAGCCTTCAACCCTGTGTTTTTTCCTTCCATTTGTTTCTTTGTTATAGATCTTCCAAATGCTTTTGCCATAATGACATAGAGGAAAGGGGACAATAGGTCTCCTTGCCTAATGCCTCTGGATATACTAAAAAATCCTTCTGGGGTTCCATTGATTAAAATTGAAATTTTAGGGGTAGAAATATAGTTAAAAATAAGACTAATCCATTGCTTAGAGAATTCGAATGCTTCCATACATTTACAGAGAAATCTCCAATCTACTTTATCGTATGCTTTTTGTATGTCTACTTTAATAAGCATGCTTGGATCCTTCGTTATTTGGGCAGAATGCACTACTTCCTGTGCTATAATAATTCCATCCAGGATCAATCTATTTGCTACAAACCCTGTCTATTCTTCTGATATAATATTGGGAAGGAGTGTTTTAAGCCTATTCACTAAGCACTTAGAGAGGATCTTATAAATTGTATTGCATAAGGATATCAATCTAAAATCCCCTGGTTCCATACTTTCATTTTTCTTTGGGATTAGTGTAAAAAAGGTATTGTTTATTTCATTTAACAAGGACCCTGAATTTCTAGTTGCTTCTACAGCTTGCCATACCTCTTCACCAAAAAAGTGCCAGCATTTTTGGAAAAAGCCAGCTTGGAAACCATCTGGGCCCGGGGCTTTATCCGAATGCAATTGAAAAAATGCTGATTTCACTTCCTCAAAGGATATTTTATTGTTAATCATCTTATTATCTTCTTCCGAGAGCAACTTGGGTATGGCTTTAAGCATTTCATTTTGTGCTATCAGATCAGTAGCTTCTATTTTATTAAGAAGGGATTGAAAGAATTGTGTAAGGATAGCCGATATCTGGTTAGGATCCTCAATTATATGACCCTCGTCAGTCTTAATTTTAGAAATTCTATTGATGCTCCTTTTAAAATTAGTGGTGTTATGGAAGAATTTTGTGTTACTGTCTCCTTCCTTAAGCCAAGATTCCCTCAATTTCTGTTTCCAGAAAATCTCTTCTTTAAGGAGAATTTCATTGTATTTAGTCATTAACTCCTTTTTTTTGAGATAGCTTTGTTCATTCATTCCTTGTGTTATTACTATATTGTTAAGGTCAGCTATCTCTTGTTCTAACTGAACTTTTTCTTCAAAGATAGTATTAAAATTGTTCTTATTCCATTCCAATGCCTTATTTTTAATAATTTTTAGTTTTGTTGTTAAGCAATACATTTTGGATCCTTTTACCGATATTTGTTTCCACCAATCCTCTAAGAGGTTAATGAATTCTGGGTTTGGGAACCACATAAACTCAAATTTGAATGGATTTCTAGATGGTTTTGAATCCTCTGTAATAGAAAGCCTGATTGGAAAATGATCTGATCCTGCCTCTGGAAGGATTTCTGTAGAATATAGCTAATTAAAGTTGTCTGAATTAGTCCTAATAAAAAACCTATCCAACTTCTTGGCGATGTAACTGAAACCTGCTCTTCTATTATTCCAAGTGTATATGCCATTATTTGTGTTAATGCTAATTAAATGGTTGTCCAAGGCCCATTTGCTAAAGTCTTTGTGTGCTTGTGATACGTATTGTGAGCCTCCGAATTTTTCCTCCGGATCTAAGATGGCATTGAAATCTCCTGCAATAAAGAAAGGGTATTCTGATAAATCATTTAAAAAGAGGTGAATCTCATGCCATACTCTCATTTTTTCTTCGTTGAGGATCGGTCCATATATGTTAATTAAATTGAATTTCAGATTAGATTTTAGACTTTTGATTTCTAGAGCCATCCAATTATTATTATTAGATGTAGGTATGGATAAAACTTTACAAGGGTCCCACAATACTGCTAACCCTCCTGAATGACCTATAGATGATACAAATTCTAATTTATAGATGCCTAGTTTCTTACTAACCTTAGTATTTTCCTCTTTATTGAGTTTAGTTTCCTGTAATAATATGATTTCAGATTCAAAGTTTTTTAGATATCTCTTAATTAGTCTCTATTTTTTAGGGGCATTTAGTCCCCTAACATTCCAAGTAGTGACTTTCATTTCTGCTGGGGAAGGCACTTCCCCTTCCCTATATACAAAATATCAGCGATCTTTTTTTGGTTGCCTGCATTGTCGTCTAACAATCTCAATTCAACGGCTAATTTCCTACCTCTTTTCTTTTTAATTCTATTAATACTGGGTGTGCTTAGGCTCCCTCTATTCATATCTATTCCCAGATTTCTATTCTTGTTATTAATCCCAAAGAGGCCTTCAATAGAGTCCTTAATCAATGTTGAGTTTCCAGCAGACTTAATGTCAGTATTACCCTGTTGTTCTGGGCTCTTTTGTTCATTTTATATTTTCATAAGGGGTTCATCAATATCTATAATCTCTTTACCAAATGTTTCAATTATATCTACTGATTTCCCTGATAGATCCAGGTTTAGAGTTTCTAACTCTACAGGGATTGAGATAGCTTGTTCCATCCCCATGTTTGGTATATTTTTAGCGACCATGTCATTGGTGCGTTTATCTTTAATTACAATTTCAGCTTGAATTAAATTTATATTATCCTTTATTGTAATAGGCCTATCCTTTTCCTTCTCTCTATTTTTTATATCTGATGACATATCAGAATTAACAGGAAGGACATCTTCTTAGATTTCCATTTCTGGAATAGAGGAGGGTAAAGGTTGAGTTGACCTAGTGTTCTCTACCTCATTTTCTTCTAGAATACATTCCTGAATTAGTTTAATTATGATTTCCTTCTGATATTTTAATTCATCAAAATCACAATTCTCATCCATAAACATATCCATTAGTTCATTTGTTAGAGGTTCTCCTAAATAATTTATAATTTGATTAACTACCTTTTTACATTTTCCTTCAGGATCCTCTAATGCTACTGAATTGGAACATTTAGGTTTCAAAGACTGTTATGTTCGTAGATATGTCTCACATAGATCAATGTTTCACTTATCTTCATAATGTAAACAAATTTTATTCTTTTTATCTAACTCGATCTGTTCTAACTCATTCTCTAGATTACATTTCTCAGGTGAGTTATGCATTATGTTAACAGGTGTATTTTCAATTTCTGGTGGGAATGCCTCATATATGTGAGGTATTTATAAATTTTCAATAGGTAGGGGAGATATAGAGGCCAAATGTTCACTATCATTTTCTATTGAGGTAAAATTTGTTTGAA
Source organism: Thuja plicata (assembly GCA_018584345.1). Lineage (NCBI taxonomy): Eukaryota > Viridiplantae > Streptophyta > Pinopsida > Cupressales > Cupressaceae > Thuja > Thuja plicata. The sequence continues at coordinate 331,014 of MU227431.1, forward strand.
CATTAGGGGAGGAGTTATCTGAGGCTTCTGTATTCATAAGAGTAAAGCCTCCTCTATCCTTAAGGAGACTTACATTTACATCTAAGTTTGTGCTTGGAAGATCGATTATATAATTCTGTAAGACATCTAAGATAAATCTATTGTCTACCTCCGAATTTTCTATATAATCCTCCATAATTTTTGGATTTATGAAAATAGTATTTGAATTAAAACTCAGCTGAATAGGGGGAATGAATTTTTTATGGTAATTCATTTTAACTACAATAATTAATTCTACATGGATATGTTTAGTTTTAATGACTCTTTGGAATTCCCCAAAGTTGTTCCCTATATCTTTGATAATCTCTGGATGATTACATTCCAATGGTAGATTTCTCAATAGGACTATTTTTTCTATCATAAAATCAGCTGCTTTGATAGGATTAAAAAGTGGAAACCAATATGAGACAAAAAAAGGTGTATGTATATATTTTAAAAATCCCTCTTTCATTATCAAGTCCCTGATGCTGCTACATTTAAAATCTATAAAGATGAAATTATCATCAAGGACAATAATACTTACCTCTACGGGAATTTGAGAAACTAGTCCTTCTATTAAATCAGTTATGGATGCCCCTGATCCCATCCATTTACAGATCACACCTGTCTCTGCCCAGGATTCATGTTTCTGCAATATAATATTGTTATCCAATACCAAGCTAGCATGCTTTTGATCAGTGATACCATGTATTAAGAATGGATTTTCAAGAGTACTGCACCTATGAGGCGGGGAATAAACCTTCTTTTTTTTTCTTAATCTAGGTACCTTAAGATTATTATCATTTTTATCCAAGAAGGTGTGAGAAGGATTCATATTTCTACTATTAATCCTTCTGTGCGGAGGAGTATATGCTTTTACAGACTTATGAATCAAATTTAAAGTATTAAACATAATATTATTAAAATCCTTTTTATTCAAAGCATCGAAAGAGTTTTTTAACAAAATTTCCTTGGTATCATACTAACCTGGGATAGATCTTACCAACTTCCATTTTTTAACCATCTGCCATTCATTCTTATTTGTTTTTCCATCCCCAAGAGACACCTGAGATGCCATCTGTCTTGCTCCCCCCTTAGCAGACAAAGGTTCATAGGGATTTTGCACCGGAGATTTCCTAGACATCAGGGCATTGGTGGTCTCGGGGATTGTACTTCTTTTTGCATATTTCATTTTTGCAAAAACCTAAATCTGATGGTCTAGGGCTTGCACTGTGAGCACCTTGGGTATAGGAATCACCTTACTGCTTGCCAAACCCTCGAATGCCACAGTCAAACTCCTATTTCCATCCATTTTCTTTGTAGATGTATCAGAAACCCAACATTTTGGTGCTTCTGATTGTTGAGCTTCCCTGAGACTTCTTTCTTTCTGTTTGGCTTTGAAATTTGTAAGATGATCATATGTTGGGTGAGGTTGAATGCCCTTAGTTCTACATTCTACTTTCTTATGACTATAAAGCCAACATCTAAAGCAGTAACCAGTAAATTTGCTATCTTTTTCCTTATTCGTGGAAGCCACATTGGATTTTGCAATGGTGTTGCCATGATAGTTGCTAGTAGATGCTTTCTTCAACTGAAAATGATGGATAAACCCTAAGGAAATTTGCCTCTGCTGAAAAGCAATTTTTCGCTGCGTTTGTGACTCTCTCATTTTTGCAAATCATAATGTAGAAGTTGCCTCTTTATTACAGTCACCGCCCTCTGTTTGATGTCGCAGGTCCCTGCTGTTGTATCAGATCACTACCTAAGCCTTCTATGTTTCACTGCCTCACACTCCAATTCGGATCTCTTTTGCTATTTCAAGTCATAGCTCCCTCTTTCTGCACTCGAATCTGCTTTAGTATTCAGACCTGCTCCTTATTTATTGCACTGCCTCTACTTGTGTTTTGCTGGAGAACTAGGGCATAATTCACCCCTATATTTGATTACTTTATGCTTTTGATCGCCCTTCAAAATGATTTTTTTAATTGAAATCACTAGGGTTTGCAGGGAAATCGCATCAATATCTTATATTTTCTTGAATCCATGCATTAATTGTGGTTACTCATGCATTAAATAACATGAATCAATCTTTAATTAACTTTACATATCCCAATAAAATGAACTAAGTCAACTAGAGATCTCAAATATCATTAATAATCAAAATACTATTG